>JAHKKF010406042.1:0-11146 GCA_019740295.1 Labeo calbasu | reverse complement strand
GAGCAAGTCATTTATTTATTCTTTAAAAGATTTGTTCAAAAACAGCTTTATTCAAGAAATAAAACAATATTTTGCTTTGCAAGTAGATTCATGTTTCACATCTGAATCAGCTTTGATATTGTTTGAAAATGTTTTCATTTGCAGAACAAAACTTAACAAAATAACTGGCGATATTATGTCTAAAATGTAAGTTTTATCTGTTTTGCTGAACTACTGTTTAGAAGCAATATCATACTTGCAATATATAACATAAAATATTATCAGTAAAATAGTCCGTAAGTTTTATTAATATTTTGAATGTACTTTTTTCACATTTATACTGTGCATTTGTCATTTCTATTCTTATTCTTGTTCTTATTTTTTTTACTTTGCTTTTGGTTAGTTGTCAAGACATTTGTAATTTTGATTATGTTTTATTTACAATTTATCATTTTTAATATTTTAATTATTTCAGCTTTATTTTAATGAACAATTTCTAATAGTTTTAGTTTTATTTAACAGTAATAAAATAAAATGAAATAAATGTGTGCAAGTTTGGAATCATGAAAATTAATAATGACAGAACGTTCACTTGTAGCTTTTTAAAAACTTTAAATACTTGGTCTCATCTCCTTTGAATGAAGTGCTGAAATGGAAATGTAGTTTAAAGATACTCCCTATTCATTTCTAACCCCTCAGTTAAATTACACCATCCGAGAGGAATTCAGACATTGTCAGATCACCAGTGCCACACTCAGAAATGGACGACGTGCACGCCGACTGCTTATTTTCCTGACATCATGTTGACAGAGGACATTATTCATGCATTCTCTATCATTTCCTTCATGTCGGTGCAGCATAAACAGCGATTATCTGCTAGAGATCAAAGATCTTTCCTATAGCTGCGTGGAAACCTTGATTAAAATCGAAATGTTGGCTTTTGTATTGCAACTACTGACACGTCCCCTCAAAACCCCTTTAGGGTGACTAGTGAATCAACACGCTGCTGTAGATGCTTTGCTCAGGTCTCTGAGAGAGCTAATGGCACTACATGCTATTTTAATAAGAAATGAGTCAGTATACTTCAAAGACAGACACATCGTTATGATAAATGTGAAGATGTTTTTCAGTATGCAAGTTATATAGCATGTGCATTAGAGCAGTTTACTATTGTTAGATCAATGTTGCACAACTGGTTTCGCTTCAGGACCAAGATTTTACATTGTTCATCAAGTGGCGAGAACCAAAATTGTGCAAAATTGAATTTCAATGGTTTTATGCTCTCGGCAGCCAATAATTCACCTTACGAAACGCATTGCGCTTGACACAAACCTTATTTATCCTCGTTATAAGTGAGCCTGTGTTTAATGTAGTTTGGGTTGTGTTTTCTTTTACCTTGTGTGGTTTTATTCAGGGTTTTTGAGAATGAAGATATATCACAACCTGTCCATGTTGCCATGTGGCTAATGTTGATGAATCTGTATCAAAATACTGCACATTTGATTGGACTTGACATTAACAAGAAGATATGAGAAGAGTTTTCACCTTTCTCTTTTACAAGTATTAAGTCTATTTATCTTACTATCTTAAATATGCCTATATACCAATTTTTTCCTACTTTCCATAACCAGAACAGACCCATTCTTAAGTTGCAACTGCCCAGTTGAGCAGCGGTGAGTGATGATTCCTAAGGCGAATGTGTTAAATGTTCAATGGTCAGAAATCTTTGTCATCTCATTTCCAGCCTCACGTAGTAATACAACAAGCTGATGTGTTTGATATGCGTGGACAGGATGTCATTTGCATGTCATCTCTTTCACTTACAGTGACACAGAGTCAAAGGCAGCGACTGCAGAAAAAGTCAGCGTAAATGGGACTCACAGTACAGGCCGCAAGTGAAAATGCTTCTGTTTTATCATTAATTAATTTAGGCTTTTTAGCATTAGAATTGAATCAGAAGATTACTGCACTGAAATACTGTGTGCTAAAATTGTTTATGTAATTCAAAACACATAAGGTGGCGACATGAAAAAGAATGGAAGCTTTTTTATGGAAAAAAAGCTCATTTTCATCTCCACAATTCTGAGGAAAAAAATGAACTCAGAATTGTTTGATTAAAAACTCCATTTTGTGAGATGTAAGAGCCAATTGTGGATTTATATCTCACAATTCAGAATTGTGAGTTCACATCTGGCAAGTCAGAATTGTGAGATAAAAGTCACAATTACCTTTTTAATATTTTATTCTGTGGTGGAAACCATAAAACAATTGCAAGATGTAACAGTTAGACTTGCGATTTTATACAATTCAGATTTTTTTCTCAGAATTGACTTGCCAGATATTTTGCACAATGTTACCTCACAGTTCGAGTTTATAACTTGCAACTGCGAGATACAAACTCGCAATTCTGAGAAGAGGAGTCTGAATTTAAAGATATAAACTTGCAATTATGAAAATAAAAGTCCGAATTTTGAGATAAAAATCTCACTTTTTTACTTTTTACTCTGTGGTGGGAAAAATGTAAAAAAAAATGTTTTTAAGAATTTCAAGAAAAAAGTCAGAATTGCAAGAAAGACAGTCGGAATTCTGAGTTTATCTGCTTTTTTCTCACAATTCTGAGAATTCCAAATACGATTCTTTTTTCTTTTTTTTAATAATTGCGAGGTATAAAACCAGAATCGTAAAAAAGTCAGAATTTTTTATTTTATATCTTGCAATTCTGACTTTTTTCTCAGAATTCTGAGTTCACATCTCACAACTGCAATTTTATTTTAATTATTTTAAAACGTTTATAATCGCAGAACTGTCAGAATTGCAAAAAAAATGAGAATTTTTATCTTATATCTTGCAATTCTGACTTTTTTCTCAGAACACTGAGTTCACATCTCGCAATTGGAATGTTATCTCTTGCAATTATTATTTTAAAAAGGTTTATATTGTCAGAATTGCGCAAAAAAAAAGCTGAATTGTGAGATATAAACTTAGAAATGTGAGGAAAAAAAAGTTGCAATTACCTTTTTTATCCCATGGAAGAAACAAGCTTCCACAGAAAAGATCTGACTAAATGCATAGTTTGATTTTTTGTGGTAAGACACCAGGATATTTTGAGCCTGATGGACTGACTGAGAATGAGAATGTGTTGAGTGGCTGAAACTGGGATGATATAGTAAAGTATGGATTGCTAACAATCTCTCATTCTCACGGAAAGAGTTCTGTGGTTCTTACTACATCAATGAATCCTGAAGCAGGAATCAATCTCCATCATCATACACACCACTGAAAGTGAGGGTATCCTCATACCCTTGGACCCAACTGGAAAATAAAGGGTTTGCTCTGTCATTCCATCTAAGCAGATCAAAATGCGAGAAGCTCATGGACCCGTGTCTGCCAAATAGAAATGAAGTGGAAAGCTGAACTGAAGAGGAATATGAAAAGCGAATAAGAATCTTAGATTGTGGTCAAACCAGCGGCACCTCTCTAACTACCACATGCTGGTCCTGGTGGGGTTTGCCGGCAATGTGTTAAAATGCCAGAGATAAAACAGTCTACCGCAAACATTTTCTCTTTGCTTTATAAAATATTTAGAAGCCACTCAGAGGAGGATAAATTCGAGGAATGAATTCTAGCTTTAAAAACTGCTGATTTTTCAAACTCTTTATATAGCATCTGTGTATACTGCATAACCAATAATATGATTTATATATTTTGTGTACCTTTACTTCTCTTTCTTAATGCACTCGGCAAGATTTTCTAGTGTGTATTTACAGTGTTTACTGTACTACAGTAAATAACGATGGTGGAAATGATCTTTAGAGTTTAAAAGTGTTTGAATATTTGAAATTAAGTATTTAATTTCATTAATGCTCTCCAATACAATTTTTAATGTTCCATACTACTCCATATAATGCTTATATATTCTACTTTCTGTACATTCTATTTTTTATGCATTTATTTATTTTTTAATTTTAATTACATTTTTTTGGTCTGCATATATAGTGCTTTATAGGATCTTATTTACATTGATGCTTTTCGTCAATGTATTTTGAATCATTCTTATGATTTTATACATTGTAATTATCATTTGTTTCTATAATGTATTGTGAGAAAGCGAAATGGGTTTGCAATTGTTTTTGCAGTTTTTCCTGTATGCATGAAATACTCAAATTACATACTGCATGTGCAGTATAAATCTCATTCTTGACCCACTATTTGATTAATCTGCCTCTTTAAAACATTTAACCCAAACTAGGATTCAAATAATCATATTTCCCTAAATGCAACTCACTTTATAAACAGTGAAATATAGGCATCATATAGTAAACTAGTATTCCTTTGTAAACATGTGGTCCAACATGTCAATTTATGGCTCAACCAATGGCGTGAGTTTGGGGTGGGACTTCTTGTTTGACTGTCCAATGGGAGTTTGGGGGCGGAGTTTATGGTGCAATTTGAAAAACTGTTTTTGCTATTTTATTTGGTGACACTAGTGACTATAAAAAGTACTAATTAACGTCATACTCTTTAGTTTATCCATTTTATATGGTAGTATATTGATATTCGTATTAATTCTATCCGCTTATGATGTCATCATATGGTCAAAACCCGTAATTACACGCTTTACCTTAAATATAAATTTTGCAAATAGTCATTCCTTGAAAAACTGATATTAAAGGAGAGGTTCACTTCCAGAATGAAATTTTCCTGAAAATGTGTGAGGTCAGACTAGTGCAAGATGAGCATTTGTGGTTAAAAAGAATAGATATTTCTATTTTTCTAAGAAAAAGACCAATCATTTTGCTTGATAAGACTCTTTTTCCTCGGCTGAGATCGTGTAGAGCCTTTTGAGGCTGCATTGGAATTGCAGTTTGCACTTTCAACCCATTGACTCCCATTGAAGTCCCACTGAAGTTTCCTCAAAAACCTTAGTTTCTTTTTAACTTAAAAAAGGCATGAACATCTTGGATGACATGGGGGTGAGTAAATTATTAGGACATTTTCATTCTGGAAGTGAACTTCTCTTTTAATACTTCTGAAGTGCACCATGCTAATCCAACCATATGGCTTATATTAAGCGAATTTGTCCTCCATGTACGGCCATTAGTGCCTACTCACAGCTATTAACCTATGCCCATACCTTCAAGCTATTTTCAATCATTTTCATTTTTGTATCCAACACACACACGCTTGTAAACACCTTATGTGCTTAGACTCATTTATTGGTCATTTTCTCACTCAGAATCTCAAGAAGAGTCACTCTCGCCACCTGAGAAATTAGATCAGCGATGATGGCGTTCGTCAGCTGACACAGATTAACCAATTATCACCGCTTCACCTTCTAAACCTCGCCGTAATTAGAGCGCTACCCTTTTGTCATCCCAAATGATTGTGTTTTGGAGCTCGTGCTGGTCTGATTGTGTTTGTCAGCCACGCTGATGATGCAGAGAGCTTGTGTACTGTATGTATGTCGATAGTTTCCAAGGCAACAAACTCCGCCGTGTGAATAATGCAGTGTTATAGAGTTGTATAAGAGCCTCTCTTGTTACTGTAAGATGACAGCATCAGGGACAAAATAAAAGTATTATTACCCCCTCTTTGTTTAACGATGGAAACATCTACTGTCCCTGATGTGTTAAGGGCGTACTTCTCAAGGGCACAATGGCTCAGTGCAGGGTTTAAACCTACAACCTTGCAATTACAAGTTCAGACTGTTGGAAGTGCAACTTTACTAGTGCTACTTGGAAATTGATGTGGAAATCCATAACACGAAGCATGTACACAGTCAGTTATAAAAATCTCAGTTTGGAGCAAATCAAATGAATACATGAGTACGTTTTCAGACATTAAATAACTGCAGCGCCAACATTTGCAGAGAAAGCCATGCATAAAACATGGAAAATGAGTCTCATGCATCTACACAGTGAATGCTAGCATTGAATAGCATCAGAATTTGATTGCTAAGAGGCTAGCTGTTTTAACAAACTAGTAGCTAACTTTCTTTGTATCTTACAAATGCTGCGCAATCAAGTATTAAAATCCTAAACCTTAACACTGGATACTTTAAGGAAATCAGATATGAACTTGCTGCGTTCCCTTCTCAACACAGCATAGCCTTAAGTGCCTTTTAGCTTAATACAACCTTTACCACTTAAATAACAAGCACACATTTTTCATTGCAATATTTATATATTGCAGTACATTCAAACAGATTAATTATGTACCATCCATCCAGTGAAAACATGAGGTATAAACAAAGTCCCTGAGGTATAAACAAGCAGTCCAATTTATTTTACAGTACATTCCCTTAATGAAATCAACTAAATATGGAAGTCTCACTCACTCATAGTATAGTTTGGTATTTACTAATATTTTTCATTTATTTTTTATTCATTATTATTTCTATATTTTATTAATTCTAAAATATTTTATAAAATTAAATATTTTTTATACATAATATTAGTTTAGAACGTTTTTAAATTATAGTTAATTGCCAGGGCAGCATTTCTTAGTATTTTTAATATTTAGATTTTTTTAGGTTTAGGTTTCATTTTCAGTTACCAAAAACAAATTTCATAAGTTTTGCGATGTGAAATAACAGACACATTCAAACTTGTTTAATATACAGCCTTAGTCTTATTTTGAACAAGTCAATGATGTGCATTTTTCCACATTAAATGCAATAAAGTGCAATAAAATAAAATGCAATGCAATAAAAAAAAGTCTTGTTTTACCTCTGAAATTATTTTCCTTTTTGGCTAATGTCAATTCTAGCTTTTTAAACTATGCCACTTTTTTATAAACCATTTAATGCCTGATTTTTTTTTCTTTTGTTCAGGTTCAATTTACAGTTACCAAAAGCAATTTTCATAAGTTTTGCAATGTGAAATAATAGACTCTTTCAAATTTGTTTAACACATAGTCTTGGTCCTTTTGTTTTAACAAATCAATGATGTGCATTTATTCACATAAAATAAAATAAAAATAAAATAAGTCTTGTTCCACCTCTAATATGATTTTCTTTTCTTTTTTTTTGGTTTATGTCAATTTTAGCTTTTTAAACTATGCCACTTTTTTAAAAACCATTTAATGCCTGATGGATTTTTTTCTTATTAACATCCCATTTCCCTCAGAAATCTGTCACATTATGAAAGTAAAATGGATTGCAAATGCAGCTTTAAAACTCTAAAATACATCCACTGCTTGAATCCTTGTTGCTGTGATTTTACCCTTTTTGCGGTCCACAAATTATGATTTATTAACGTGTCAAAAGCTTCAGAACTGATCCGACTCGTTTTACAAGCGTAGGCTTTGAAAACCTTGAGGGTTATAGTGGGTCAGACCCATCACTGAGGATTTTAAGAGCCGCTGCTGCCATTTCATTTATGCATTTACGTCTGTGTAATTTACACGAGCGCGTTCACGCAAAGAGGAATCTCGGATGGGATTTCGCAGGGATTGTATCCGCAGCGCTACACCCATCTGCTTGTATATTTTCCTGATTGCAGACACCGTTAGCATCAGATAAACCTGAAAAGATTAGGATAGTTCACTAAAGGTTCTGTACTTAAATAACCAGCGTCTCCTGCAGCGGGGGCGGTTTGCATAATCAGAGTCGACACAATGCAAAGTGGGAGGGAGATGAGAAAAATAACCCTTCCTCTCTCCCTTCAACACGTCTTCCAGCAGCAAATCTTGCACAGCGTGCAAATAAAAAAGCAAGTAGGTGCAGCGCACACGCGCGTGGCCTTCGGCGTTGTCACGCCGCCATGGCCAGAGAGGCCTGTTGGACCGAAGGGCCTGGAAATTAAAGTGCCGTGAGATACCGCTGTGAGACTTGGCCGCGGATTCCACCTCGTTCTAACAGAGCTATCACTTAAACCAAACGAGCCCCGTCGGATCACCGGGGTCAAGTGCACTTTGTGCTCCAATTAGATCACAAATGGGACTTTGTACAATTATGTCCATGAAGCATGGTAGCAAGGAAAGTGCTATTCATCTATTCAGATGATTGCCGTTACATACGTGCGAAATAAACACTGCCATGGCGCTTGGAGAAGAATCAGGTGCGATGTGTTTGTTGACAGATGTGAAGGTATGTTCCATTCACCTGAGCTGACAATCTGCCATATTGTGTTGACACTGGGAAATCAATGCTAGCGGAGATATTCCTATGCTTTTAAAAGCCAGACATTGATTGGTAAGCAGTTTACTAGGGCTTCTCATGGTGCGGGGAGTGAAAGTAGCAATGCTGCTAGCTTAACTGTTTTCAATTGCATTACAAAAGCTGAACTGTTTTAATAGCGTAGCACGCTATCGAGTTATTTTTGCCTACGCATAGCAGTGTATCACTGTTTTTGTCACGTATTTGCCTTGCAGCCTAACATCTGAGTAAGCTGATGAAATAACCAAACACAATTCCCTAGAATCTCTCCCAAACAGAAGGTTCATTCATTTTGGGGGGTTGAGTTCATTCCGACTGATTCATCGATTTAAAATAACCAGTGTCTCTTGGTTATTTTAAAAAAGCTATTTTACAGCTTTTTTGTAGTGTATAAATATTTAGGTAAATACTGCTGTTTATCACTGTTTATTAGTCTTTATTCATTTTATTAGTTGTAGTTGATGAAAATTCAACTGTAAGTTTTAGTAAATTTGAGGATTTGGCTTTGTTCAAACCAAATCTATCTATCTATTATATCTATCTAAGCTTGACAATATATATTTGAGCTACATTCATATTTAAAATCAATTTCACTGTTTCCATCTCTCCGTTTGTGTTTGTTACTGTCTTTATGAGAGAATCATTTAAATCATTAAATGATTCATTCAAAAACACTGATTCATTTTTGAGCTTCTTTTCATGACTGATCCATTTAAACAATTAATTTAACGTTTTGTTCAGAAGACTGATTCATTTGGTAAGAAAACAAGTGGCAGTATATATGGGCGAGTCATTTAATCATTCATCCACCTAAAAAACATTAGGGAACATTCAGGAACCAAACAAATAATATCTGCTTTGAGCGAATCATTCACTCATCCAATCTGTTCAAAAACACGTGTTCATTCAAGAATTAAAAAAGGGACTTTATGAGTGAGTCACTGAATTGTTCACTCAATGGATTCATTTGTAAACACCTATTTCTTCAGAAATTAATTAAATTCCTGACTCTGTGAGAAAGTCATTGAATCTTTCACTCAATCGATTTGCTCAAAAACAGTGACTCATTTAGAAACTAAACATGTGACTGTCATTATGAGTGAATCACTGAATCATTCATTTAAACGATTCATTCGAAAGCACGGATTCATTCAGGAACAAAACAAGTAGCTGTCTCTATGTGAAAAATCATTGAATCATTCACTCAACCAATTTGCTCAAAAACAGTGATTCATTTAAAAACTAATCGTTACTGTCCTTAAAAGGGAATTACTGAATCATTCACTTAATAGACTCATTTATAAACACTGATTAATTTAGGAAAGAAACAAATGGCTGGCTGTCTTTATGAGAAAGTCATTGAATCGTTCAACCAATTTGCAATGATTCATTTAGAAATTAAACGTGACTGTCTTTATTAGTGAATCACTGAATCATTCATTTAAACAATTCTTTCAAAAGCACCTATTCATTCAGAAACAAAACAAATGGATGTTTCTATAAGAAAGTTATTGAATCATTCACTCAACCAATTTGTTCAAAAACAGTTATTCATTTAGAAACTAAACATGTGACTGTCTTCATGAGTGAATCACTGAATCATTCATTTTAACAGTTCTTTCAAACTGATTAATTCAGGAATTAAATTTGATTATCCTTCAAGTGAGCCATTTCAATCATCCATTCAATGATTTGTTCAAAATCACTGATTTGTTCAAAAACAAAATCAGTGACTAGCTGGTTAGGAGAATAATTTATTTATAAATTCTGTGATGGCTTAGTGATTAAGACAATTAGCATAAAAAAACAAATATATATGTCCTTAAGTCACTTTTTATAAAGTAGGGAGACGATGGAGCAAACATGAGTGCTTGGTGAATACTTCTCAATACTCGATACTTGCTGCTTCCTCGTTTCCTCGGGTCTCCGTCCTCTAGCCAGTGACCCAGAAATCGATCGAAGTCATGAAGGACATGTCAGTTCTTTAAATGCACTGCGAGGAGGTGAGAATCAAGGAAAGAGGAAGCTTCCAGACAGGAAAACACAAGTGTTTTTTTGTTGAAACACCTGACGCATGCATAAATTCTCCTTCACCTTCACATCTGTCACAACAGCTTTAAGTACGTCTTACCTTTGTGGTTTAAAAGAAAAACATACGTTTCACATATTTCAACAACGCATCTCGACTTATTAAGAATGTCTTGATTAATCAAGTTACGACAACATAACGGCAGATCCCCTAAGAACCGCGAGGTAACACAGCTGTGCAGAGACGTTGCTTTGAAGGGACGCTTGAGTGAGCAGGATTTTCAATTTTGCAAACATAACTTGCTGAGTTTCCCACATCCATTTCTTGCATCTTAAAACACAAGAGCTGAAATGCAAGAAAAAACGAAACCAAAAAAGGAAACAGGAAAGCACAGCTTAAAATAGCTTCCCCAACACTGGTGCAATAAAATAAAAGCCAAAAGTTACAAGTTAAGAGTTAATACTTGTCTAGTCATCCAATCTTGGTATTTCTCCAGCAATCAAAAGCCTCTCTGACATTTTAGAAAGTCAGCCTAAAGAGGCAGATGATGATTTTCGGTAAGTGAGACATCTGCTGAAAGAGCTTCTTGATCATTAGCTTGGACTCGTGTGTTTATGGGATAGGTAGAGAGAAATGTCAGGTTAGGTTATGCTTCCGCTACATCATATTCAGCTGTCAGGGAGAGAATGCGAGAGCTGAGAAGAGCGAGAAAACAGACTCAACGGATGAAAAGAAGCAACTTATTTTGAACGCATTAGCAAACGGGAGCAGAAGATGGAAGGGATGTGAAAATATGCTTTCTCTTGAAAGAAAGGATTTGTGCTTTTGTTGCTGGTTTTATTTCATTGTTCGCATTTGCATTTTTCTCCAATGCACCACTTTTCCCAGCACTGAAAACATTCCTGCAATTCAAATTAATTTGACAACTTTTTTCAATTGCAAATTAGCTGATTTGCTACCGTTCGTTTTACTGTGACATT
>JAHKKF010406011.1:0-10902 GCA_019740295.1 Labeo calbasu | reverse complement strand
AAGTTTTGAATGCAACCATTTTTTCCTCAGAAATTAGTTCTGCTTGTGTTTAATTAACAAGAACTTATTTTAAAAAAATATTTTAATTAAATCCTCAAACATTCAAACTGCAAGGCTTTTTTTTTTTAAAAATTCAGTAATAAAAAAAATTAAATTAAAATTAGAAAAATAATAAAAAAAAATTTTAGTTGGAAATTACAGTCAATTAATTTTAATTCTACATCCTTGCATTCAAATTTGACTTGCGATTCTGCATTCCGTCTGCAAGGTCAACTCAAATTCCTGCAGAAAGATGCTAAAAATCTCCTTCCTCCCTGACGATTCCCTCTCCATTTCCACCATATTTCTGGAACAGTAGACATAAACCCTTATCAAACAGTGTCACTTCAGTCCTCTGCATTTGCATTCATTACAGCAAATGTACTGTAATTGGCTTGAAAGATATTTCTTTGTCTCTGGGAGACGCACTGCTCTGCAAATCTATGCATTACGTCAAAATCGAGTTATGACTGGAAATGGGTCTTTTAGACTATGGTCCGTCCTGTGACAGTTCAACTACATGGAGATTCAGAGAAATGGAGTGTGAAAATTGACATCAAATCAATCAAAATGAACTTTGAAGACACTTTTCTCTGTTCAAGTGTTTCTCTGTTATGGCATTTGGCCTTTGTGGGACAATGGAGTCGCCATAACAGATCTAACACGGCAAAACTCTAATGTTCGTGAGTTTTTGCATGCATGTTTGATAAATGATTAGAAATGAAACTGATCAGAATTATAGGGTTGTATTTTTATTTACAATAAATCAAATCATGCATCATTTTAAACTCTTATGTCCCATTGAAAATAGTCCTGCTCTTGTACTTCAAGCTTATTTCTGTTCAGCTAAATTATGATTGACACACAGGTAATGGCAAAAAAAAAAGCATTTTCGAAATAAATCAGCAGAAACCATTATCCCTGTTGTGCATAAGTGTCCTTACATAAGTACAGTATGTGCATACTGAGTATGCAAGAATGCACAGAGCCATTGTTTATGTGTTTGTGTTAAAGGTGTGCATGTGTTAGCAGAGCTCAGATGTCCCTGAGCAAAACACAGTGTCCCAGACTAAACTGCGTCCCAGACGAAAAGCTGCCCAAAGCAGTTTGTTAACAGGACTGCTATGCATGGGACTCGGGCACCCCGTCGATACGCTCGGCCCGGCGGGAGGAGGTGTTCCGGGACCGTGCGGCTGGCGAACTGTTGATGAAAGCAGACTACGTGCCAAACACTAGCTGTATATGTGAGACTGGTCTAGATTACTGTTAGACATGCCCTTTGTGTCTGTGCTGAATGCGTGGTCAAAAGCACATAAAAAGCACATGAAAACTTAAGTAAGTAAAGCCCATTCAAAAATAAATACTACATATATAAATCCATACATAATCTATCTATAATATGTTAGATCATTAAACAGTGCTTTTGTAAGTACGCCAACAATGTCTCCTATATCTGGAAGACAGATTACAAACAGGTGCCCGGTAAGACTTTGCAAATCTCTGCTCGTTCCCAAGCAATATGTCACTTGAAATCAAGCCACAAGCGTCACGTGATTTGTTTGTACCTTCTTCACACACACCGCCTGAGATCTGCATTCACGGAGCTGTACTTTAGACTCTTTATATTACTTTAGAAACAGCCATTTCTCCCTCTCTAAATTACAGCTGAAACAAAAAAAGTATTTGGACATTTAAGCCACACTTAAAGCGTCTGCATGTCAGTGCATTAGATAATAAAATAACAGAGCAAATGGCATCTGCTGCACAAGCTTTTTGTCTCACTAATGCCAATTTCCTTCATCCACTGATATTTTATCTAATGCAATGGCATTCTCACATGCAATTGTGTCTTAAAGGGATATTTCACATAAAATTGTAAGACAGTGAAAGTCTAATAACATTGGACTCCACTGACAATTTTTAAAATATGATTTGCTCTCCAGAAGAAAGGAAGTCATGCAGGTTTAAAATATATTATGAGGATGAGTAAATAATAGGAAAGAATTACATTTTTTGAATGAACTATCACTTTAAATTTCCAAAAACTTTTTGGGATCAATGTAACTGATCTACTGAGCTTTCAATAACACAAAGCCCTCTCAAAAATGGGAATACAAATGCACAACTCACAGAAAAGATGTCGTAAAACATCTACCAATTGTGCAAATCATTATGTATGATCTGGTGAAAGGCAATTGTGGCTTTTTAACAATAACAATTCAGACTTTTTTCCTGACAATTCTGAGAAAAAATGATATAAACTCACAATTCTGAGAAAAAGAAACTGAGTTGTGAGATTTAAGCTTGCAGTTGCAAGAAAAAAATGTCAAGATTTGCAATTTGTGTTTCTATCTAAAAAAAGTTTTGAAAAAGTTAATTACGGATTTATATCCCACAACTCAGACTTTCGCAATTTAAAGGAATAGTCAGAATTGTGAAACTCTGAATTGTGAGATAAAAAGTTGTATTTAACTTTTTTCATCCTGTGACTGAAGTGGGCTTCCATAGCTTTCAATAAAACAAAATCCTTCCTTAAAGGAATAAAAATGACTACAGAACTGATGCTACAAAATAGTCAAACATCTTTAAACAAAACATTAGATACAGCCATTGTTGGGAGTAACTACAGTAGTTACGTGTAACGGTGTTACATAATTTAATTACAAAATAAATGTAACTAATTTGTTACAATTTCCGAGGAAAAAAAAGTGCAATTAAATTACAGTTACTTAGAAAATGTTACTTTTTGGTATATTGTATTTGTAGCAATAGCCAAAAATACACTGTATTTTTGGGTCAAAATTATTGATTTTTCTTTTATGTCAAAAATCTATACCATATTAAGTAAAGATGTTCTGTGATCCAAAGATATTTTGTAAAATTCCTACTGTAAATATATCAAAACTTAATTTTTGATTTGTAATATGCATTGCTAAGAACTTAATTTGGACAACTTTAAAGGCGATTTCTCAGTATTTTGATTTTTTTTTTTTTGCACCCTCAGAGTCCAGATTTTTTAAACAGTTTTATAATTAGCTTTCAGATAATGTATAAACCTCAATTTCAAAAAACAACCTTTATGACTGGTTTTGTGGTCCTGGGTCACATTTATTATTAATATTTACTACATCTTGTTATGTTTTTAAATCTGTATTTAACCTCAGAATGATCTGAAAGTAAAAAAAGGTGCTAAAGTTTGATTTTGTGGTGGCTGTGCTTTAAAATTTAATTTTTGTCATTTTAATTCAAGAGATGAAGGATTTTGAAAGTCTGACAGTAATCAGTGATGAGTACTGCTGTAAGCTTAAAGGGATATTTTACCCAAAAATGAAAATTACCCTCAATAGGTGTATATGACTTTCTTCTTTCAGACGAATCAGAGTTATATTCAAAAAAATGTCCTGGCTCTTAAAAGCTTTATAATGGCAGTGAATGGCTGTTGAGATGTTGAAGTCCAAAAAAAAGCATCCATTCATCATAAAAAGTACTCCACATGGCCTCTGACACCTTCCACTAGGATGTAGGCGTAGCATAATCATCGACATTTTCCTTTACAAATCATTGTTTTGTACTTTTGTTTTGTTTTGCTCTTTCCACTGTGCCACTCTCTCGTAAAGCTAGAGATTATGGTTTATAAAGTTTCAAATATATTTTAGTTACACAAATGCTTCAGTTCACTTCAGGAGGCCTTTATTAACCTCCAGAGCCATGTGAAGTACTTTTTATGATGGATAGATGCACTTTATTGGACTTCAAATTCTTAACACCCATTCACTGCCATTATAAAGCTTGGAAGAGCCAGGACTTTTTTTTTTATATATATATCTCCAATTGTCTAAAAGAAGAAAGTCAAATACACCTCTGATGGCTTGAGGGTGAATAAATCATGGGGTAATTTTCATTTTGGTTTGAACTACCCCTTTAACCCTGCCTGGTTTAAATGTTTGAAAGTGATTAAGAAATCAGATGTAATCAGTAACATTACTTCAATAATGTAACTGAAATAGCGACATTACTTATTACATTTTAAATAGGGTAACTTGTAATCTGTAACCTATTACGTTTCCAAAGTAGCCTACCTAACATTAGATACAGATAAAGACAAAACTATTGAAATTACTCTTAAGCGTCAATGTAAATGTGTACGGGATAAGTATTGATCTCTGTGTGGTCAATTATGATGCATACATTAGAGGATTCGTTCTCAATAACCTTCAGGAGAGTCACATGCCAGTGAAAAGTATTACAGTGTAGTCAGCTGTAAGGTGTGTGTGTGTGTGCATGCTGATCGCATGCCTCCAGAGAGACAAAGACCCCTGCAATCGATAAACAATCAATCAATAGCTAACAGAAGTGGGGGAGGATGACATCCGGTGACTTTAGTCATAATTGAAGATGTTAAAATGAATCCATAAAGCATTCCTCTACCCCCATCCTCTCATTTCCAGCCACTCCCACTCTCAAATGTCCATCTCCTTCAATCTCTCACGGGCTCTGCTTCCTCCAGCTCGCTTTTTTCCCCTCATATTCCTTACATCTGACCCTCTCTCGCTCATCTCCTGCTCTAGCGCACAGCTCAGGCTGCCGGCGAGCAGTATTGCGGCAGTGTTGCGCGCAAGTGCGAGAGTGTGTGTTCAAGCTTCACGTGTGTTGGATTGCTGTTGGTGTGAATAACATGCAGATTATCGCTCGACTCATAAATGTTTCACACTTCACCCGCGCCACCAATCTATAGCGAGCGGCTTTAAATCACGCCAGCGGTATCCTTCCATTCACCTCTGCCTGCCTCCGTCCGTCCTTTTTTACAATCGTGTCTCTTTGTCTTGTCTAGTCCTGCTAGATTTGAGATCAGTGAAGTGTTACTGTAGGTTACGGAGCGCTGTCGTGTCCTAATGCATGACCGGAGAGAAACAGAGCACAGTTACACTGCTGAAATGCTTTCAGAGAAACTGTGTTTGCACCTGGCATCTTTATTTTGAAATATTTTGTAGAGAATTTGGGATTAATATGTTAAATATATAAGCATTATTCGTGAAACGAGAGCAGGATGAATTTCTGTGTAAATCACAGGGAAAATCGTTATGTAAATTAGTGCATTTAATTAAATTTAAACAGCATAATTTATGCAGGAATGGATTTATCAGTGATTTACTAAGAAATGTATTCTTCTTGTTTTAATAAATAAGGCTGAAAAAGTGTAAAATAGTGCTTATTTACATTCAACATCTTATTTACTTTCACTCAGCTGAAATAATTCAGTGGATATTTTAGTGATATGTTTTTTTTTGCTGAATTTTGATTAAATATTGAGTAAATTGTTGCATTGAATTCAATTTATGCATGAATAAGCTGATGAATGATTCACTCAGAAATTTGATATCACTATTTTCATAAACATGGCCTATTAGGAGTAATAAATTTGATGTTTAATAAATAAAATTATAAAAATAAATAAAAAAAATTTAATATATATGAATTTTGAGTGAAATATTTTTTATGAATATTTTTAAAAATTGAGTAAAATTAATGTGTTAATTAATGTGTACATAAAACAGTTACATAAACTGTTGCACTGAAAATTCTGTTACAATTTGCATTATTGTATAAAAGTTTTTTATGTTCCCGAAATGAGTCTTTTATATTGTGAAATATTATTTCAATTCAAAATAACTGTTGAAAATAGCTTTTTAATGCTTACAAAAATACAGGAAAAACAGTAAAAATGTAAATTTTATTGCAATTTAAAATACTTAATTTATTTTCTTTATATATTTTCAAATGTAATTTATTCCTGTGATGCAAAGCATCATTACTCCAGTCTTCAGAGTCACATGGTCCTTCAGAAATCATTCTAATATGCTTAAGACTAGAGTAATGATTCCGAAAATTCAGCTTTGCATCACAGGAATAAATTATATTTTAAAATATATTCAAAATGAAATTAGATATTTTAAATTGCAATAATATTTCACATTTTTACTGTTTTTATTGAATTTTTGAAGAAAAACAATGAAGCCTTGGTGAGCATAAGAGACTTCTTTCAAAATCACGTGTCACATAATCCTTCAGAAATCATTCTAATATGCTGAGCATTTCTTATTATTTTTAATGTTAAAAATAGTTGTGCTGCTTAATATTTATGCAAAAACCATGATAATTTTTTCAGGATTTTTTGATGAATAAAAAGTACAGCATTAATTTAAAATATATATATTTTTTTAGAAATAATTTACTCAGAAATTTGTTGTCCTTATTTTTATGAATAAAGCCCAAATTAAATGGGGCATCTTATAATTCAACTGCATTTCATACAGTATATCTCCATCTGTCACCCTGCTGCACTGGACGTTAAAAAAAAACCTCACCGTTTGACCACTAATTGATCGTGTGTGTACTGTATACGACTACATGCATGTTAATGCTTGCATGCACACGTCAACAACTATACAGTAAACCCCGGCTGACACCGCGGTGAATGAACTGTGGCAAATATTGACCTGCCAGTGACATTTGGACAACGGAGATGCATTCCCCAGGTATCAGCCACGTCTAAATCCATCTGCAAGTGCACAAACACACAGCAGACAGCCATTGTGCATATGTCTCGTCTATGTATATGTATACGCAGACGATGCTTTAAAGTTCTCTCGTAAAAATTCCCACAGTAAGATCATTATATCCAGTTTTAAAAAGGATGATGAGAGCTCGTCTGTGACATAAGATGCGGCTCAATTTCATCTAAAATACATGAAAGACAATCTACAGCATGTGATAATCAGCAAATATGCTGAGAAACCAACTTGTATGTGAGTCAACGTGGATAAATGGACATAGATTTTCTATATATCCAAAATAAAAATTCCTGTAACGCAACCTCAAGTCACTTCCTCAGCAGAATCTGATACGTCCACACAGTGTATGAACACACCAGGGCATTTGTTTTCAAATATTTGACCATGTCTTGGGGCAAAAATATGAGTGATAGTCTATCATATTCGTGCAATATCAATCAAACGCACCCTGTCTCTGCAGCAGCTCTCGTATCGGCGCTTATAATCGAAAAAAACACACACAAGCCTGCATTTAAATGAATATTACCAAGGACGCGATTAAGAAACAAGCGTCTGCGTTTGCTGCGTCGGGCATTGGAAGCATAAAAGATTCATAAGAGCAGCGGGTTTATGGGCTATAAATGCAGTAACGGTTTTGTGGCTGCTACTGTAAGGTGCAACACTTTAAAACTGAAACAAAGAGCGTGCAGATGGATCTAAGAGGGGGCTCGTGCGTAATGGCGCACGATAACATGCAATTACACGCATAAATACGAGGCTGGTGTTTGCTTGATGCTGGCGCAATGTGTGATTCTGGGGGAATATCCACTGGCAGGGCTGATTTCATTTTGACAGGCTGATAACTGCATCCTTCAAAGCTCATTTAACCAGCTTGAACTGGGTCAACTACTGCAATCGTGCAACTTTATCCACTCGCTGCAACAGGATGAAGGATGAACTGCAAATACACATTACTGCGCTAATTACTCATCTAAAGTGACCTGCAATCTCAGGTTAAATGTCTTGATCAAGGACAGCTCGCAATCTTACAACTTTTCAATTATTAGCTCAGATCTTTAAGTACTTCCAAACACAATTACTTACTCATTAGTCATCATCTGACGCTTTTATTCAAAGCCACTTACTCTGTACACTTATTAAATGACATATCTTTGCTCAAGGGCACAGTGGTGGTTCAATGCTCATGCAACCTACAAACTTTCAGTTACCAACCCAAATATTAACCACGAGGCTGAATTACGTTACAGTAGTTTAATCTACGAAGTTACTCACACTACTAATTAAGTACAAAAAAACATCTTAAATGCACAACAGAACAACCCTTCTGAGGTTTCAACCAACAAGCGTTTATCTTTCATCTCATTAACTAGCAGCAAGTTGAGTTAACTGGTATAAACAAAAAGAGCTGTGCTTTAAATACAGTTTTAGTAATAGTTTTTAACTCAGATTTACTAATTACTCATTTAGTACACTGATTGCCTGAGGTTAGATGTCTTATTCAAGGACAAAACGATATGTGACCCTGAACCACAAAACCAGTCATAAGTCACAGAAATAGCCAACAATACATGTGTGGGTCAAAATTATTGATTTTTATTTTATGCCAAAAATCATTAGGATATTAAGTAAACATCATGTTCCATGAAGATATTTTGTAAATTTCCTACCATAAATATATCAAAACGTAATTTTTGATTAGTAATATGCATTGCTAAGAACTTCATTTGGACAATTTTAAAGCTGTTAATTTCTCGTTTACATTTGTTTTTGCACCTTCAGATTCCAGATTTTCAAATAGTTGTATCTCGACCAAATATTGTTCTATCCTAACATAAATCTATCCTGTGTAAATTATGAACCTATTTTTAATAACCTTCAGTTTCAACCTTTTCAAACAAGATATTTTACTTTGAATCAGTTTTTTTATGCTTTAAAAACGATTTTGTCGTTGTTCATGTATGCTTTTGAAACAAGTAGTAAGTAGTAACATTTTAAAAAATGAAAAAGTATATTCTGTTTTGATTTTTCTGAACTTTCCAAATGTCCAGTTAAAAAAAAAATCAAACGTTCAAATTCAAAAATTTAAATTCAAACGTTCAAAAATGTATTCAAATGTTAGCCAAAACATTAAAGTTCCATTTTGTAAACAATGCGGGAATGTTACTTTTGAATGTTCTTTAAATGTTACGGTCATAGTAACGGTTAAAAACCATTAGAAGAATGTCCAGCTGAAAACGTTTCACATGTATTCATGTTCTACAATGTTATTAAAGTCCAAATAACTTTGAACAAAAATTCGTAACTTGAAAGGACCTTGCCAGAATTTTAAGAGAACGTTCCTTGTATAGCCTGTTAGCTCAGTGTGTTAACTTTAGTATATACTATGGATTTGTACATTTTAAAAAATGTAGGTTTTCTAAGTCAGTACGTTCAAACTCAAGGGCACAATCTGGGATTTAAACTTAAACCATTCGGTTTCAAACTTTCCAACCTACATGTTTTACTACGAGGCTACGTCACCTTATGTTACCCCATATAACAAAAGTATGTTCTGTTTTGAAAACGTTCACATTAACTCATGAACACATGTCTCTCAGCATTCAAAGTTTTTATTTTTTTTTAAAGGGTTTTTAGCCAAAAAATTGAGTGAATCATTAACGTTCCATTTGGTAAACAATACGGTAATATTACTTTTGAATATTCTTTAAATGTTTTGAAACACTACGTAGTAACGGTTAAAAATCATTAGAGGAACATCCAAATAAAAACGTTTCAGATGCATACATGTTGCAGAATGTTATTGAAGACCAAATAACTTTGAACGAACATTTTGAACTTGAAAGAACCTTGCCAGAATTTTAAGAGAACGTTCCTTGTATAGCCTGTTAGTTCAGTGTTTTAACATTAAGTATATACTATGGATTTGTCCATTCGAAAAAGTCTGGGTTTTCTAAATCAGTACGTTCAAACTCAAGAGTACAATCTGAGATTTAAACCTAAAACCTTTAGGTTTCAAACTTTCCAACCCACATATTGTACTACGAGGCTACATCACCTTATGTTATGGTATGTTTTGATAACGTTCACATTAACTTATAAAAACATTTCTCTGAACATTCCGAACGTCTAGTTTTTAAGTGAACATTAAGTGAAACATTAACGTTCCATTTTGTAAACAATACGGGAATGTTACTTTTTAATATTCTTTAAATGTTTTGAAACAAGTAGTACGTAGCATCTCTTCAAAACCATTAGACAAAGGTCCAAATAAAAACGTTTCATACATGTTGCAGCATGTTATTAAAGACCAAATAACTTTGAACGAACATTCGTAACTTGAAAGATCCTTGTCAGAATGTTATGAGAACGTTCCTGTTAGTACAGCGCGTAAGGATTTGTTTATTCAAAAAACTGCCTCAAACTCAAAAGCATCTGGGATTTGAACCTAAAACCTTTCTGTTACCAGCCTAAACTAATCCATATGCGTACAGTGTTTTGAAGAATAAAGAGTTTACGAATCAGGTATTAAGTGAATGGTTTCACCAACACAGCCCATTAGCACCACTTAACAGAGCGCTAGACTGAGGAGCTGTCCATGCGTAAAGAGGTGCTGAACACTCACCCGCGCGTATTTGGACGAATAGGGGTCCTCGAAGAGCGCCCAGATCCGGGGTTGCCAAACGCGCCACCAGCCCACTTTCCTGTTGTCCTCTTGCAGGCAAAGCCGCTTCAGGTCTCCGTCCCCCGCGAGCGCCGGGTCGTCGTCCGGCACCTCCGGCTCGGGCGTCTCGAAGCTGTCCAGCGCCTCCTCCGCGTCCCGGTGCTGCCGGTAGTTCATCCAGCAGCACGCCTCCACGTCGGTCTCGTCGATGCCCCAGAAGGCGAGCTCCTCTTCGAACAGCGGGCCGCACACGTCGTTGGGGCAGTGCAACTTGCCCGTCCGGTAGTAGTTGAGGATGAACGAGAAGACGGACGGGTGCCGGTCGAAGAAGAACTCGTCGGACTTCGGGTCGTAGTCGAAGTTGCTGAAGGCGTCCGGCTCAGTGAGCCACGACAGACGCGTCCCGGGCAGCGTCTTCAGGGTGCTCCGGTACGTCTCGTGCCTCACGCCGCCGCAGTTGATGACGATTTTCTCGCTTTCCGACGGGCAAGTCATGTCGGCGCTGTAACATGCTTTGTTGGACGACTTGTTCCCACCCTTGCGCCCTTTGAATGAGGAGACACACACCGAACTGAGCATAGGGGAGGGAGAGGAGGAGAAAAAACCGAGAGGGGAGGAGAGAGGAGCGGT
>JAHKKF010405987.1:0-13490 GCA_019740295.1 Labeo calbasu | reverse complement strand
TGTTATGTTTACAGCAGTGGATGAATTCTTACCCACAGTAATGGCTGTGTTTTTCTGGTACGGGTCATAAGGACAGCGGCCTCTGCCTTCTTCTGGCTTACCGCTGGTGCCTGTAGCCATGGAGAATGTCTTTGAATTCTGTAGAGGTGAGCACATAAAACATATGTGCATTAATACATTGATCACAACTTGAAACAATGATATTAGGAGAAAGTTCACACCACATTTTTGCCCTGCTGATTGTTCAGATTTGATCTGAAGGGACAATGAGAAAGTTAATAAAATCCTTCACAGGCCGTGGTGGTTTCATTTAGGAGACGTGCTATTTTGCTTGCACACCTCCTGTGAAACACACAAAAGACCTTCTTCCTCTCACACTTATGAAAGCAGAAAGTGAGGAAGCAGCACTGAGACTGTGTGTTCGCATGACAGGATCACAAAATGCTCAATGGCATGTGATGGACAGTCACGCAAATTTCCATTTGTAAAGTGCATATTAACACAAAAGCACTGAACAAGTAAAAAAAACGAATAAAATCTTACTATAAGAAGTTATAAAGCAAGTAGTATGGAATTTTTACATACACAGCAAAGTTATGCAAAAATCCTAACATGTCATATGACATGACTTTTGCTGAGGCTAAGGCTGTAGACTCACGCTTCACTTCATAGAGTTCAGTGCATTGACGCAAGTCATATCAGAATCTGCATACAGTTTCTGAGCTCCACATAGCTTCTGAACTACTGGAAATCGATATGAATGACCTCCGGACTGTCGTTTGATATTCACAGGCAGTGAAACGGCAGCTTACTTGAATAAACTGAGGGCAAAAAGATTGTAAAAAAGCATGTCTTACGATGTAGATGCAGCGGGGGCTGAAGGCAAACGTTCCACAGGCATACATATGGGTGGAGTTCAGCACTTGCAAAACCCTCACAAAGTTATGACAGTCCATCTGAGGGTGGAAAGGTGGGATTTGGTTAAAGGCCAGCTTATGAAGCCATACATTTGCAGTTTAACATAAGGGTCAAAAAAGTCAAAAGACCGTTTAGCACTAAAAGCAATTGGTTTCCCATACCTTCATCTTGCCTTTCATGGCACAGTCAGCAAGATCTTTTTCTGATGGAGACCAGTCCAGCTGAAATTTGAGTATGAAAACTGGGTCAGATTCATCACATGCATATATCACAGCTCAATGAAAGCTGATATTTCTTTTAAATCTTATTCAACTATTGCAAGAAAACAAACAACACAATATAAGCATATGTACATGCAAACTCATACACATATCTTATTAGTTCACTTTAATTTTCAGAGCACATTGATTACTTAAAAGGAACTCCGTGTATTAAGACTTGTATGGCTTAATATAACATAAATGATGTCTCTTACTGAAATATGTAGTAGAAAACCCATGAAAGACACGTCTCAAAGGCACGTCTCGAGACTTTCGCGTTCAACGCTGCGCTTTTTTTAAAAACGATTCCTGAGCGATTTGTCTCGTGTTTTCAGACACAAAGATGTGCTCTGTGTGAATGGCCCCTTACAGAGTTTTCAGGTGGCAATGGATACAAGCGTAGATTTTCCACCCAAAAGGAGTCTAAACACCCCTTGATATCGAGTGAATCCGCGCTGAGAAACTCCTGCAGTGGCTGCGACGTCATGACAAGCGTCGGCATGTTTACATCCTGCCAGGATGGCATCTAGCGTTTCTTGTCTCTGCCGTTTGTAAGTTCTTTCAGTAGCTGTGGTCGACTAAAAGCCTTAAAGGCATCAGAGAACAAAGACGTGGGTCTTTAGGAAGTTTTATTCGTCCACAGACATCTTCCCATTCTTTTCTCCTCTTCTTATTGCTAGGAAAGCAGAGAAGATTGCTTCTCTTGTTGCCCTTCAAATGAAAAATTGCAACCAAATGTGGCATCGTATCAGTATTTTATATTCAGAGTTGTGTTGCGGTAAAAATAGCAGCAAATAGTGCCAGTAGCTTACGGAGTGCAACCATTTCACCTTCATTGAAATAATGGCGCCCCCCATAGTCCAAAATATGTATAAAACGATATGGATTTTTTAAATTAACATAAATCTGTCATGGGTTGTCTACTACATATTTCAGTAAGAGACATCATTTACTTTATATTAAGCCATACAAGTTTTATTACCCAGGGTTCCCTTTAAAACAAATAAAAGTTAACAACTTCATAATTAAGCAATAATGTATGAAAGGTCTAGCTACATTTTGATTATAGTCATGACTAAAGTGTAAAATAGTATAGTATTTATATAAAATAGTTTGAAATGGCATATAAATTAAAACACTCAAGTCCCTGACAGAAGGTTGCTATACAACATAAATAATGATTTACTATGGAAGCTGTTACTATATTGTGAAATATGAGACAGCTTAAATGCTGCATTCACCAAACAGCATTCAGGGACGACCCGTTAATAATATGCAGTATTTTTTATTGTTTGTTTCACTGGCACGTTTCCATTACTCTGATCTGTGGTGCTGACATGGTGGATTTCTAGAGTATATCCGTCATGTACTAAATCAAAATCCCACTGACCTTCTCCTTCATGGTCATCGCATCAGTCTGACTGACATCGATTGAGAGAACGGCATCACGGGCTCCGACGAATAAAGTGTCCTCATTGTCACTAAGCAACAGCGTGGTGGTGTTGTAAACATCAGGGTTTGTGAAGACGGTAAGGGAGCGACCTAGACTACCTGTGACACAGCAGAAAAGAAAAACAACTATTAACGTGCAAAAACATAGTTGGAAAAACAATTGCAAATTTCAGCCTTATTGTATAGTTACCACTAATTAGCATTATTTTTATTTCAAATGATGAGTGCAAGAGTTGTATTTCTAAGAATACAAAAGAAAAAATGAGAAATCAATTAATTAGCATAAAGAAAATGAAGTCCATATTTGGAATCATTAAGATGAGACATTTTTAAAAGCAGTTAAGGTGAGGAGTGCATATAATTTGAACAATGCTATACAATAACCCTATTATCTTGAGGTAATTTAAAACCCAAATGATTCTTGATTCTGTTGTGAAATGATCAAAAGCGTAATAAGTCAGTCAATTTAATCTAAATTGTTCAAAATTACTCTAAATTACTGTAGTTATGACTACAGGAATCTATAACAGCAGGAAACATTCAGTACTATGTTGCAAAACAGCTACATTTGATACATATACAATGACTTTACTCTGGAATTATGACATTTTTCCAAGCATATCAATGTGGCTTTGATGTCAGCTGATGTAAAACATGACAAGTGTCACATGAAATTTGTCTAAACTGCTGATTTCTTATGAGTCAGCCATCAGATTATGCATTATAAACAAACATTGAGACTGGGATTAAATAACTGACACCAGGGGGCAGCCAAACCTCCACAAAAACAAGCGGTTATTAACTGCTGCAAAAGACAAAACCACAGTTCTCACCATAATGACGCAGTGTTTTGGTGAGAATTTGAATCTGCAGGTGTTTTTGATGGTGAGATTAGTTTATCAAGCAAAAATAAGAACTTCTTGTATCAAATGGTTGAGAAACAAGCTGACGTACATTTTAGGACTGAGGTTTGTTCATGAGCAACAATAATAGTGATTAACTACTTATGAAATGTGAAAGACAAAAGTAAAGAATCTTGATTATGGTTTTGTGTCAGCATAGCTACTGTTTCTGAAGCACCTGAATAATTACTCTAAAAAAAAAAAAAAATAAAAAAGTCTGTCACCCAAGATGAAAGAGGCTGTAATTTCCAAGAAGTCTATTTGTGAAGCGTGCAAAGACAACAGCGACTTCCTGTTAATTCTTTATAGGTTATATAGAGCGTGTCATAAACGCTTGTTGTGCTTTTGCACAACTTTTATTAGACTTACAATGTTGCAGTGGTTTATTTTCACCAGGTGCGTGGTTCACCTCAAGGCTGATGTATGTATGCATTTCTGCGTGTACAAAAAAGTAAATGTGGTTGGTACTGTTTTTCTCAGAGCCTCAAAACCGTCCATAGCAGCCAATAATTGCTTTCTGAAACATGACCTTCCCATGAAAACCACATTAGATACATCTCAGCTCAATCAGGTTCAGTCTAGACTAAGATAAGATCGGCTAAAGCTAAAATGTGTCAGCAGACGCCCAGCTTCTGCAACTGTAACCGCTCGTTCAAAACCTTGATCTCTTCAACACACACGCACACAAAACTGCATTATAAAAATAATATGTAAAACCACAATGCACAGCTTTAACAGCAGAACAATGAGAACGGAACTAAATATGAAGGGGGGTGCATGAATTATTGATCGTGTTTTAATTTGGTTTAATAGGCCGAAGCAAACACACAGCATATCTGCCATGATCTACATGCAAAAACAAGCACGCGTGCAGTAATGATGTTGAACATGAGTGGCTGAACAGTTTGTGGATATGTACATAACTATGGAAAAAAGAAGTCTTTTATGCTCACCAAGGCTGTATTTATTTGATCAAAAATACAATAAAATAGGTAATATTGTGAAATATTATTACCATTTAAAAAAAGCATCATTTCAGCATCATTACTCCAGTCATAAGTATCATGTGATCCTGCAGAAATCATTCTAATATGCTGATTTGCTGCTCAATAAACATTTATAACTATTAGCAATGTTAAAAACAGTTGTTCCGCTTCATATTTTTGTGGAAACTCTGATACATTTTCAGATTCTTTGGTGACGGAACATTCTAAAGAACGGTTTTAATATAAATAGAATTTTGTAACATTATAAATGTTTTTACCGTCACTTTTGATCAATTGAATGCATTCTTTCAAAACAAAGCTTTAATTTTACCTCAAGTACTGTAGCCATATAAAGGAGTTTCATGCAAAGTTTAAAATTGTGCACAGCTTTTATGCAAAACAGTAACGCTAGCTCTCAATTTAGTTTCATTTTAACTGATCACATGGAACTTTGTTAATATTTAAATCTAAACTTGTTGATGAAGAGCCAAAACAAGTGTACAGATCTCAGATATGACAGCTATGCTTTATGTCATTCTCAAGAACTGAAACTCTAAGTGGTTTAGTTATAACAATGAAAATACCATATCTAAAAATTCTGTTTCAAAAGATAAGTGGGTAAAGTCTACATCTAGAAAAAAGAGTGACTGTTTCTCTGTAGGCATCTGTCAGTATGTCAGCTCTTGAACAGGAAACTTGCTCTGGTCTAATACGAACATGGTTCAATACTTGAGTGGAGAACAACTAACCACAGAGTTGGAGGAGAGGGAAATAAAAAACAAACAAACAAAAAAAAAAAACCCAACAGCTTTAGGAAGTGTTTTTTTTCCAATACCTATGCATTAATAATATGCATTTTTAATATTATTTTATTCCATAAAGGCCACTTTAATTTCAGAACTTGATATATTTTATAGTGCTAAAGTTACATTTATTTCCCAAATATGATGAAATCTTAAATGTATTCATTTTCACCTTAAAATACAGAAAGCTGTTAAAAAAGAACAGAAGGGTGAGGTGGCGTTACACAACTATTTCAGATCTGAAAAGCTCTTGCCAATGCTTACAGAAACACACACCACTATCCGGGCCGTCACAGGGTGTTTGGAAAAGCCCGAAAGCAAGGATAGTGAGGTCATAATGGAAGCTCTGTGACAAAGCAAGCTTATTAACTTCTAAGTCACATTAAAATCAACACATTTTTGCCCTAACCGCAGCCAAGAACATGTGAACGCCTTCTCCGCTTGCTGTCACGACCCTGAGATGAAAACATTGGGCTCCGTGGGGAGGCTAATCCTAAAGCTGAGCCGCAGCATACCAGCTGTCTTCTCCAAACAGAAATCTGAGCGAGCAGAAGAGCGTCAGCACTGCTTTTCCTCCTCCTCCACCCATTTTCACCATATATCACTCACAAGACACATGACAACTTCTGTATAACTGTAGTTTCACAGTTCGAATTCGCACCTCCTGACACTGGGTGTCAAACGTTTTTGTTCATTTGATAACAGTTACAGTGTAATTCTCTTGGCGTGTTTCTTAACATGTTTAAAACCAGATCATAGACTGACTTTCACCAAAATCAGTTTAGGAAATATCTGCGAAATGTCTTTCGAGGCCTGATAAGCAATCTGTTCAAAAACAAATGATAAATAAACAAGATTATTACAAAAAGGACATATACTGTCTTTAAAAATTGAGAAGGAAGAGGTGTTTCCAAGAAAATATAGGCTTATTAGCAGCACGTAATGGTGACTGTGGCCTCTTAAGCGTTTCTCAGACATGAAGTCCTCTAATTTCTCGTATGAGCTGCTCTCTTGTTTGTGAGGCCTGTAAAGAATGTGGATCTGACAGTCAGCACACGGCTGTGAAATTATGCAACCCCAGGGTACGTTCTCTCAGAACAGACCAGAGAAATTTAAGAAGTGCTTCAGTTCTTTTATAATGACCCAAACATTTAAAACCTTTAAAAATGTCTTATAACAAAATAAGTCTTCCCCAGATTAACCCTCCACATGCGAGTAAATCACTTGCATATGTGATTTAACGTTTATATACACCTTGCAGAATCTGCAAATGTTCATTGTTTTACCAAAATAAAAGGGATCATACAAAATGCATGTTATTTTTTATTTAGTGCTGACCTGAATGAGGTATTTCACATAAAAGACGATTACATATAGAGAAAAAAGACATACAAGAGAATATAGCTGAATTTATAAAAATGACCCCGTTCAAAAGTTTACATACACTTGATTCTTAATACTGTGTGGTCACCTGAATGATCCACAGCTGTGTAGTTGTTCACGAGTCCCTTGTTTGTCCTGAACAGTTAAACTGCCGCTGTTCTTCAGAAAAATCCTTCAGGTTCCACACATTCTTTGTTTTTTCAGCATTTTTGTGTATTTGAACCCTTTCCAACAATGACTGTATGATTTTGAAATCTCTTCTAACACTGAGGACAACTGAGGGACGCTCACTGATGATCCAAAAAGACAAACGATGCATTAAGAGCCAGGGGGTGAAAACTTTTGAATTTGAAGATCAGGATAAATTTAACTTATTTTATTTTCTGTGAATTTCTGTGTTATGTTCTGTTTCAAAAATGTTGAAAACCAAAGAATTTGTAGGACCTGAGGGATTTTTCTGAAGAACAGCGGGGGAGTTTAACTGTTCAGGACAAACAAGGGACTCATGAACAACTATCACTAAACACAAAAACAAAACAAAAAGCTGTGGATCATTCAGGTAACAAAACTGTATTAAGAATCAAGTGTATGTAAACTTTTGAACAGGGTAATTTGTAAAATTCAACTATTATTTTCTCTTCTGGACTATTAGTGAATGTATTTTATGAGAAATATCTTACTCAGGTCAGTACTAAAAAAAAAAAAACACATGCATTTTGTATGATACCTCTTATTTTGGTAACATTTTGCAGATTCCGCAAGGTTTATATAAACTTTTGACTTTAACGGTAATGTCTATCATTAACCATTGCCTAATAATATGTTAGAATTCACTCACTAGTGTTTGAGTTAAAGTATAAGTTTAGCAAACATAAATGTGACCAAACAGAGGTGCAAACTGCAAAGGAAGTTTGCTTGACTACATGTCTGAACATCTTCCTTCCTTCCTTCCAGATTATGTAGTGTGAGATTTGTCTAAAAGTCAGATGAGGAATCGAAACTTTTAAATTCCTTTATCTTTTAAGATAAGTTTATTTACTACAAAGCATTTTTAAACTTTTAGTTCAGAACCTTTAGAAGTCAAAAAGCAAATCATCTACCATTTTACAAACTGAATAGCATAAAAAATGGTCAAAAAACTATATCATCAGTAGGTATGTGTACATGCACTAATTTTTGTCAGTCGGAATAAATGCAATGTGATTTCAGATTCTGAAAGTCCTGTTTATATGAACTCTTAACGTTTTAATGTGATTCACATATTGATTACCTGTGCATTACATGTATTTTAAACAAAACTTCAGTGCATTTTCAGTGCCCAGTCACCACAAACCAAATCTCCAAACTGGAGAACTACATCCAGAACCACCAGAAACCACCGGACCTACATCAGCATTATTGTAAAATTTTTTGCCTTGATGACATGTTTAAAAACAAAGCTGATATGCATCAAAAGAGGTTTTCAGCAAATACTGCAAAAAATATTGCTCGACTAAGCAGTTTGTTAGAAATGAGACAAATAAACACACTTGGTAAGACTAAGACAACACTGCGAAATATATTTGTCAATCTGAATAAGAAGACTGAGCCACTAATCCGATTATAAACATATAATGTAGCAACATGAACTTAGTTGCAATAAATAAACATACTTAAAATTCATAAACAAACATTCTTAGAAATAAAATACAAAAAGCATATATTGACACAGGTCAGTCTTGTTTTCATGTTTCTGCAGCTAGTGTCATAATGCAGCAATTATCAGTTTGCAGGTGTCATCATCACATCAGACTCAATCACCTGCATGAGTGTGATCTGACTCAGTCTGACATCAGCTGTAATTGGTTCTGCTGGGAAACAGGGACTCGGGGCTGAATAAAGCCCTGTAATCTTCACACTCACATCTGGTCATTTACAAGGCAAGTACGCAAACAATCCCAGGTCAAATGACTGATTCTGAATCAGCAAAACTGATGTGTCTGCATGTCTAAGCAACTGTACCTCCGTCTTTCAAATGGTCAGATAAACAAGGAGAAACTCCTTTCAACTGATTCTCGTGACTTTTGCCAGGTCAGCCTGATTCTGCCCTACTTTGCCAACGCACGGACTGGCCTACTCTTATCAAATAACTGTGGTTCAGAGAACAAAGGCCTCCATTCATTGGAAAAGAAACAAAATAACCACTTTCAACTACATCAGCAAAGTTTTATGTTTACTTTCTTGTTTCTCCAAAGTAGGCAGTTCCAACTTCCTTGTCTGTGACCCATATTTATTAATCTAAAAGCACAAATCACATTATTCAATGTGTGGTAGAGGGTCAGATAATTTAACCAAAACATTTATTCGTACCAGAGAAACAAAAATACAATATTAAATCAATATAGTAACGTTTACTTTATTTTATTTTACATTGTTTTTTTTTTTTATATTCTTTATATTATAAATTCTTTTTTCTTTTTTGCATCTCAAAATTCTAAAAAATATCAAGCAGCACTACAGTTTTTAACACTGATCATAAGAAATATTTCTATGATCAAAAAAGCCTTCCTATTACGAGGTGATATTTGCCTCCTTAGAGTGATTAACAGGGTAATTTTGTTTTTACCTTTGTAATGGCATTCTAACTTTATAAAAGTATGTCATCTTCTATTTTAGAATTTCTAATTAAAACAACAGAATAAGAATAAGTTACCAATCAAATGAAATCAGTATTAACAAAATTCATTTGTACTGCAGAGGCGGCACAGAAGAACACAAAAGTGACTTGTAGGTGTATTTTCATGTTTAATGAGGATCAGAGGTGGCATGACTGCAATCAAATTCATAAACTCATGTTGAGATTAATGTTTTAAATATAACATTTTGAATATAGAAATATTAAATAATTTAAATAACTGAAAAGATACTTTAAAAATGAAACTAAAACTGCCAGTAGGTGGCAGCAAGTCACTGATTTAATTACTGAATCATTCGTTCATTTGATTCGTTCGAACGACTGATTCATTCAGGAATAAAGGAAGTGACTGTCTTTATAAATGGGAAATTGAATCATTGACTCATTAGATTTGTTTAAAAACCCAGGTTCATTGATAAACGAAACACTGCTGTGTTTGAATGGAGATGCGCAGCGGCTCAGTTGTGACTTGTTTCAGACCATTTTTGAGGACAAAACAGCAAAATCAGGCAATAGTGTTATAGTCAGACAATGTAAGTCACTTAATATTAACTTCTTGATTATTTAACTGTTGTATTAAAGCAATATCTCATTTACAAACTCCCTTAAAAATCATTAAAAACTGTCACTCATTTTAGTTTGTCGCATTCTCACAAAGTCCCATTATAATCAACGAAGTTCTCTACACTGCACAATCAATCTCTTATTTACACTCTCTCTACACTTTGTTTATGAAAGATATGTCTGTGATGCATTACTCAACATTGCAAAAACGCGTAAAAACCTTTGAAGTTCCCCTCAGCGCAAACACACACACATGCTGAGCGGGTCACTCGCACATGGTGCTCCTAAATATTTTTTCATAGTCACACGCAGATACGACTAAAATGGTCACACTGTAGAGCCTTGCTAACTGCAGTAAATCAGCATATTATAATGATTTGTAAAGAAACCTGTGACACTGAAGACTGGAGTAATGATGCTGAAAATTCAGCTTTTCCATCACAAGAATAAACTGCATGTTAACGTATTACAATAGAAAACACTTATTTGAAAATGTAAAAATATTTCATGTTTTTACTGTATTTTTGATCAAATAAATGCAGTCTTAGTTAGCATACTGACTCCAAACTTTTTGAGGCAATAATGTTCAGCAGTCATACCAATAAACATGTCGAAAGTGAAATTACTAAACATCTAGTGCACAGCAATGCAAACATAGAAGAACTATATTACTCAAATGTGTTAAATCAATGACAGCTTTACATGCTAAAGTCTGCTACAAGTTCCTCCACAGGAGGCCACAGGAGAAATGAAACCTAATCTAGAAGTTTCAGAAATGCATCAAGAGGCCGTTCCAGGATGTCTGCATCAATGTTCCCATTGAGGTGAAGGACAGACGCTTCCTCTTAAATGGACCCATGCAGGGTCTTTCATTCCTCGTACCTCCAATGCTTTCTAATGAGAACAATAACTATGATCTACATGGGATGACATTTGTTGCAATGGCCTCTCTTAGGCCTTTTGCTTGTTATCTTTTTCTTGTTAGCGGAAAACTAGATCATTGTCCATGCTTTTTAATGCACTACCATTTCTAGACCTGTTGGAATTTAAAGATACACAATGATAAATGTAGATTTTGTGTATTTTGTGCAAACTGATGGTCAAACTGAGTCTTAATGAAATGCTTAATGTCTGCAAAATCATTCTGAAATAATTCATTCTTAATAAAATAGGTATTATTTTTATAATTTACCAATTTACTTTTTATATTACTACACAAATAACATTTAACTAGTCTCTAATGGAACTAAAAAGACAATAGGGATTATTATGACGTTCCAATAGCCACACAGAGATAACAGCAGCATATCAAATATCCCTTTCTCATAGCAACATTTCTTAAAACAAATAACGTTAACAATGCATATATGTGTAATGTAATAATACTAGCCATGTTCTTGGCATAATCACAGCTAAGCATCTCATCTAATCCAAGTCTTTCAATAAGTACCTGTACCAGTCACTGCAGCGCACGGCTAAACCAAGTGCACTAGGGTCATTTCACAGCCATGTTGGCCACTATTAATTTGTCTTCATTTCATTTCATTTTAAACAAGACCACTTTTACATTTTTTTTTTACTTTGTCAAATTAAAAAAATAAGCCGTAACACTATTGATATTGACAAATTTCATTATTAAATTGGAGTGTATTAAAAGAATAATAAAATAAAAAATATATATATTACTTTATTATTATAATTATTTATAATAATTTATTATATAATTTTAATAATATGATTATACTTTGATTATGACATTTCAAAAAAGGCCCTAAAAAGTGAGATTTAATAAAATCGCAGCATGCTTACCCCACCATGTGGTGGTTCGTTATTTTCAAAATATTAATATTAATATTAATATTAATACATTTTACAAAAAATAAAAACACAAATAAAAATAAAAATATTTAATTTTTATTAGAATCCAGTAAAAATAAAACTATTTAAAACTGTGTTTTTACTCTTAATTAAAAACTAAAAATATTAAAAAAATAGTATTCATTCAAATAATTTAGGAATTAAAATATAAATATTAGATTACAAAATTAAATCTCAGTTAACTGTCAATGCAAATTACAATTTCCGTTTAAGATTAATTACTAAAATTACTAAAACTGACACAAAATAAAAATAAATGAAAGGTAAATAGAAAAATAAAATAAACAATGACAAATTCACATTATAAAAATTAAACTTAAATTAAAACAAAAAATAATCAAAAAGAAGCTAATTCAAAATATTAATAAATACTATAATAGTAAATAAATAATACTAAAATAACACTGATCTGAAGGTGTTACATTCATGCTATTAAAAGATAATTACAAATGCAATTATTTACAGTGTTGATATGACGATGTAAAGCATCCTAAGGGTATGTTTAACTCAAGCGGCACAGAGGTTAATCTTGTTTACTTGATTATGAAATTCACCTTAATTAACCTCCAGATAACCACTATACGGGCCGAAGACAAAGAGAACAGCAGCAGCTCACAAGTTTCACTAGTTATTCAAATATCTAACGGCATTTAAAAAACCTGTTGCTCTAAATTCAGTCCACAAATCATCAGAAGTGTAAAAATAAGACTTACCCATGGGAAAAGAGAGTCGGGGGAAGACATGAGCATGACAGCTGAGGACAGTCAGAAGAGACAGACAGGCACAGACTGACGCTGAATACACCATCCTGATGGAAAACCAGGAGGCCGCTAAATACAACAGATGAGCTGAAACCAAAGACCGGTCTATCTGTCGCTGTCAGATTCTGCTCCTGTTCTTTCAGCACTGAGTAGCCCACAAGGACACCACTTCAAACAGCCGAAGGAGTCTGGCGTCATCTCATCTGCTCAGAAAATTTAAAAGCGTGTTAGAAATCGTCATCACTTCCTCTGAAGTTGCCTCTTCCTCTTTCAGAACTTTGCATAAGCTTAAGAAAGTCAAGAGATTACATACATCAGCACATGACTGTCTTCATCCATAATTGGGGGAGGGAAATGAAGTTGCATTTGTACATTCATATTTTTGAGAAAAGAAACTGACGAACATCCAGAGAAAGTGCAGTGTGTGTCTACAAAAAAAATAAACCATTGAACGAACTTTACAGTGAATCAGAAACATGGAGTGGGGTTTCTCTTGTCAGTGAGCATGGAGCAGGAAATGGAGAACTCAATGAAGCTGGAGGGTTTTCAGGATAAATCATGTTGAATCACGTCTGATCTAATGACTATATGATGGAAATCCCATGGACCTAAAACAGAAACATGGTGACTGGTGTCTTGTGTTTGGGCAAACCAAGATTTACTAAACACTTGTTGACATGACACGCTCTCTTGACCTTCATGCGTTCATACAGGGACTAGGGGTGGTGATTAGGGTTGTCATGATTCCTCAATTTAATTTGAGTACTCGATTAAAAACAAATCCTTGACTGGATTTAGGTCTATTTTTAGTACCACAAAAAATTATTATAATTATCCAATCGCTCGAACAATCATCAGAGTAATCGACTGATTACTCGATTACCAAAATAATCGTTAGTTAGGGCACTA
>JAHKKF010405964.1:0-16263 GCA_019740295.1 Labeo calbasu | reverse complement strand
TTTGGCACAGTGGTTACTGCATGTGTGCAGTGATGCAAAAGTAAGCGACACATGTTTAAGTCTGGCCTACAATGTGCTTTGACTCATTCTCCTCTTCCATCTTGATGGTTTTTATCTGTACATAGGCAAAATGCCTAAAAAAAAAAATCAAAAAAAGAATACCATTTATCCAAGTCAGGTTAGTGTATAAAAAAAGGCATTCATGACCGACCTCGTTATAGTCAGGATTTACGGGAGTGAGACAATCCAATTAGTTTAAGATGGAGCCGAAACATGTTCCTAATTTCATTAATATTCTATCAGAGGCGACGTAGCGCTGCACAGCGGGACTCAAAGATTCTCCACCACGCTCTCGAAGCATCTCTCCAGCCACCTCATCTGCTGCTTCATTAACCTTTGTCTTACCAGAAACCTCTGCTCTTATGCTTCAAGTCACTGATAGGGATTTAACATACAGAATCAGAGGAAAGATACGGAGGTGGATTTTGCAAGGCTGCATGAGGATGGAGACGGAGAAAAGAAGATAAAATTAATTGCCCTCGGTAATGTGTGACTCACATTATAAAAGGGAAGTCGCTGAGGCCAGCGCCGACCATCCTTAATTTTATCTAAAACTGGAATTACTTGTTCTTGAATTATCTGCATTTCACTTTATACTGCCGATCAAAGCTTTGTAAAGTAGGTGTGTGAAATAGCAAATCTGTATTTCATCTTTTAACTACATTTCTTTATCCGCATTGTCTCACGTTCAGATTCTTTCTTTCCTTACTACCTGTGTCTCTCTGTCTTGTTCCTTCCATCTGTTTCTGCACAACGAAGGTCAAACGAGAGCGGGGAAGCAAGCGCACCTTCCCGCATCTGCATATTGTATTTTATATGTCTGTGTCAGGTATAGAAATGCAGATGGAGAGGCATTAATCCATAACAACTTCAAAGCATGTGACAGCTTGTATAACTGATATGTTCGCTTTCTGTTCAGTCTGGTGGCTGTAGCATGATCTGAATACATGTCTGACTTAAAGGATGAGTTCACTTCCAGAATAAAAATTTCTTGATAATTTACTCACCCTCATGTCATCCAAGATGTTCATGTCGTTCTTCTTCAGTCGAAAAGAAATTACGTTTTTTGAGGAAAACATTCTAGGATTTTTCTCCATATAGTGGGGATCGACGGGTTGAAGGTCCAAATTATAGTTTCAACGGAGCTTTAAAGGGCTCTACATCTAGGGTCTTATCTAGCAAAACGGTTGGTCAGTTTCTAAAAAAATTAACATTTATATAGTATTTAACCACAGATGCTCGTCTTGCACTAGCTCTCCGATGCGCATCTACTTCACACATTATGTAATCACCTTGGAAAGGTCAGACACGGTTACTTCTTCGTCTGTGTACTTTGGTTCAAAAAAATAGGGCAAGGTGAAAAAATCTCATTTTCTCCTCCAACTATTTTTCTATGTTTTACAAAAACGTTTTGTTGATATTGTGAGTGCACAGAAATAAAAGAAGACCCTTTACAGTTCCGAATAATGTATTACTCTTACCAAAAATAACGGCATATTTTAAGATGTTTCCAATGCAAGTGATCGCGCTGGCGCCTAAAGCGTGCTTTAGCTTTCACTCTTTACCAAACAATTGGATATGCGTCTAGCGGCGTACATTTATGTAGGTTAAACGTTTAAACTAACATTGTGATATACTTGAGCTGTTTTATATCTGTAGATTTTTTTAGGCAAGTTGTGATGATTTGAGAAGGCTAAATTGATCAAACATAGGTTATTATCAACTGTCTGCTGCTTGGTCGTTACTTTAAAAAACAAAAACGTACATTTAACAATCACAAAATGATCCAAATGTTTTTCTAAATTAACTTAAAGGCACAATATCTCATTTTTGGCACTAGAGGGCGCATATTCAAAACAAACAAAGAACCAAGGGTGTAGTTTGATGACACCGTGATTGAGTGTGGAATCATGGGAGTTGTAGTCTTCATCCCCACAGCCAATGCAATCCGTCGGGACTTGGGCAGAAATCATGTTCATTGATGAGCTAATTAAAAACGTATTAAGGTCACTGTAGTATGAAGCAGGGTGGGGCTGAAAAACGTGGAAGTGAAACGAGGACACTGGTGGGATTGAGCACGATACACGGCTCGGAAGCAGCGGAGCTTCTCCGCTCCTACCAGTCATGTGTATGTGAGGCTGTTTTATCATACTAGATACATTTGAGTGTGTTGAAAGTTCTGATATATTGCTACTCTGTGCGTTTGTCACATGTCTAATACAACGCATAACATGTTAAAGTGTCTTTGGGGTTTCCATGTTTTCTACAAAATAAAACCAGAAAATCAAGGGTGTATGACGTTATTGGCAGGCCATGCACAGTCCATCATGACACGGTCTGTTACACTAGTTAAAATTGCTTATTTCTCTGGATTTAAACATTCTTCAAAACATTTGGGATAAAGTAAGTACACAAGTCAGCAAAATATGTAACACTGTTTTAGTGGTTTTTGGATATTTTAATCCAAAAATTGTACGTTTTGTGCCTTTAATAAAATAATGAAGCAAAATGTAATCACTTTGCCATTACATACAAAATATTTTAATAGCTGAAACAGTAGTATAAGCTGTCTTGTGAGAAGGGGAAAAAAACACAGGCTCGGGTCGGACTCGGGACCTGTGGGACAAGGGCCGGGCTAGGGCCTAGATTTGAGGCCTGTGCAGGGCTCTATTGTCAACACTGGGTCGGTGCTTCTGCCTATGTCACGTGTGACCCTTCCGTCCACAAATACGAGCATTTGTGGTTGAACAGTATATAAATTTTTATGAATTTTTTTAGAAAATGACCAGTTGTTTCACTAGACATGACCCTTATTCCTCAGCTGGGATTGTTGTAGAGCCCTTTGAAACTGCAGTGAAACTGCAATGTGGACCTTAAACCTTTCGATCCCCATTAAAGTCCACTATATATGTGACCCTGGACCACAAAACCAGTCTTGAGTAGCACGGGTATATTTGTAGCAATAGCCAAAAATACACTGTATAGGTCAGAATTATCGATTTTTCTTTTATGCAAAAAATCATTAGATTAGATTTTAAGTAAAGATCATGTTCCATGAAGATGTTTTGTAAATTTCCTACCGTAAATATATAAACTTAATTTTTGATTAGTAATATGCATTGCTACGAACTTCATTTGGTCAACTTTAAAGGCGGTTTTCTCAACATTTAGATTTTTTTGCACCCTCAGTTTCCAGATTTTCAAATAGGCCAAATCTTGTCCTTTCCTAACACACCATACATCAATGGAAAGCTTATATCTCAATATATATAGTCAATAAATCATTTTTTAAAATGTATCTTAGATGTGGATAGCAGTCAGATGTAAAAGGAAAACAAGGTATCCATCAATGGAGCAACCCGAATACCACTGCTGATTGGTTGGCATATGGGTCATGTTGGTAGAGTTGTCAGTAATGATTGATGAGTCAGTCTTCTGGGTTCCAGCCACTATGGTTAGCATTAGCATGTCCCGTTTGACGAATGGGCTGGTGAGTTCTGCTGCCCTGCTCCACTTTATAATACTATTGCCCTGGAGAGCTGTGTCAAGAACGCAATTGAAATGGAAACCGATTCCGAAGTGGACACTAACGTTTTAATGTGCTTGGAAAGAAACGGGACAGGTCCTTGAACAAGCCGCATTGACCCGTATTACATCAGCAAGAGGGCTATTGATCTGATATATAATCGAAGTTTGTGTCCATAAAGTTGCTATGAGAAGAGTTAAGATCCGGTCAGCTTAAAGCTTTACAAACCCAGTGGAACATTAAAAAACGAGCCTGAAAGCAATTCAACCATTCAGTAATGGTGTAAACCGTGGAGCTGAGACACACAATCCTTAGACCCTGACACCTCCAGCTCTCTGTCAGCGATAAGGTTTCGAAACGGTTCAGCCTCGCTGATTCAATTATATTTGAGGCTGATTATATTTATTTATTTCTTTTTGAAATTGGCACAAACTTAAGACTGGTGGCACTCTAAAACAGAAAAGGAAAAAAAAGCTCTAGGGAAATTATAGATTTAACGGTCTGACTGCGCTTTAGGGTGAGTTAAAGTGCGTGTGCTCGGGCCGTAATGAATTACTCATTGAAGTGTGTTACAAGATTGACAGCGTTAAGGAGATTTATGTTTGTGATCCACTGCGATTATGATGAGATCAGACCAAGCAAATCAGGGGAACTGGAAATGAAGAGATCACATTTAACACGAGGCGGTGCTGCCACAACTTTAAAAGTGTTCATTAAGACTTGCAAATTAGAAACACGGTTTGTGAGTTCATCAAATTTATGAGCTTCCTGTCTTGTATATGAAATACAAATTGAGATGCGGTGTTGATGTTTTATTTATTGTGATTGATTTGTATTTGTTCTTGAAGGAACATTTCCAGGTTCAATACAAATATATGTGGGCCTAATTATTTAATAATTTCTATTTAAAATACATGTTTAATATATTAACCTATTTGAATAATCTAATATCTACTGTAATTATATCTACTAGTCTATTTTAAAATTGTTGAATTCCTGTGATTGCAAAACAGAATCTTCAGTAACCATTAAATGTCTCTAGTATTCAATGTCACATGATCCTTCAGAAATCATTCTAATATGCTGATTTGATGCTCAGAAAGCATTTCCTATTACCATAAATCCCTTTAGTGTCAGTTTTGATCTATTTATTGCATCCTTGCTAAATAAAAACAATATTTATGCAATAGTCCTTTCTGGTCCTCGAATCTGATTGGATATCAGATCTCCAACCCTTTCACTGTTTGTATCACTCCGCTTGCAGTATTTCTCACAGTGAATGTCATGGCAGACACCTTAAATCCACTATAATTTTATAAATACTACTGTTTTTGTGTCACTGAATGTAGTTTAACGAGTTTTTTTTGGGTGCGAATATACTTGTTTAGACTTCAATATGTGGTTTGCCTATTTGAAAATTTGCTTCAACGATTTTAGATATGTGAGCTCCAGGGCATCAGCAGCCGTTCAGTGCTCATGAACCAGCCGAGAGTAGCCTCACCTCGGCCAGATCTTCTGTAATTTGCAGCTGGCTCTGATGTCTGTGTAGTGGTTAAACATGAGAAACTTTGTTTTGGGTAGATCTAACGGACAGTCTTTGGTCTCATGAATCTATTATTTGTTCCAAGGCAAATAGTTTTGGCTGAGGGCAAAATCTCATCACGTTATGTAAGTTCAATGCTATATGCCTTTGTACTTGTACTGAATTGCCTAGCAACTTTTATGATGGCTGTTGTTGTTGTTTGTTAAATAGTATTACTCAATAAATAATATTTAATAGAAGTAATATTATTTAATAATACTTAATTTTGGGAAACTGTGTTCGTAATGGTGATTTTAGTTGCATTGTTTCACCATTAGATGGCGACAATAGACTGTTTTTATGAGTGAGCTGTAAACAAGGAAGTTATTTTTACTTTCAACAACACCTTGTAGGCACAGCCAACAAAAGCACTGAGCAGCGCTGTCATCGGAAATCACCCTTAACAGATGAAAGGATAGTACGATGAAGATATCGCTTCAAACTAATGTTTTATTGTGAATATGAGATTGAGCTGAAGAATGAATGCTGTACTAAATACATAATACTCTACTACACATAATACAGTGAGCTTTTAATACAGTAATACAATAAGTTTTCAATGAAGCAACTCAACTACTAAAGTGACGTTTTGGAATTAGTAACAGAGGCTTGGGCTCAGCTGTTAAACTGTTAATTTGACATTTGAATTGATAGCAGAAGGAAGTAGTTTGCACAAAAGAGGGTTTTAAAAGACACTCATTTGTTTTTTCTTATGTGTTTACGCACTTGTGCAACCGAACTGTTGTATAAATGCAATATCACACCTGTAGCCGTGAGATACGGCTGGATATCGGCACGCTTTGATTATGCTTTGAATTTCTGTTGTACTGTTTAACCAGCTGTTCAAATAAATTAGTTGTTCTCTGAAATCTGTGACTAGTTTTAGTAGTTTTATTAAGTTGTTCAGTTAAACTAAATGTGTTCTATTAAGGCAGACATATCCACTGGTCTATTATTGCAGTGTGTCAATGTTCTATATGTCTGTTTGTAGACAGAAGATCACAGATGAAGCTCCTGAGGTCCACTAGCCGAGGCATTTGGTCCCTGAGGGACATTGAAGAAACTCTGCAGAGACTGAGTCTGTTTTCTGTGTTTCAGATCATGCTGCTGACAGATCCAGAGGTGGAGAGCAGTTTGCTCATCAGCTCAGATGAAGGCGCCACCTATCAAAAATATCGCCTCAACTTCTACATTCTCAGCTTGCTGTTTCACCCTGAGCAGGAGGACTGGATCCTTGCCTATGGCCATGACCAGAAGGTGCAAAATCATTTTAGCTAAATCACTCCTGAAAACATAGCAAACAGCATCTAATTATAGCACAAAGCTTTCAGCAAGGCACCGCTCATGCGGTTCTCTAATTATCAAGCTGTTTTATTGCCAAATATAACCAAATGCAATGCAAGGAAGCCAAAGGAAAGCAAATTTATAGTTGATAAAGAACATTCTAGGCACAAACTGCAAAGCAAGACATTATAATAATGAAAGCATGCGTGCAAATTGATGCTAATCTGTATTTAGGCTTGAAATATGTCCTTAAAAGGCAATTATCAATGCAAGAGGAAATACATTTTAAAGAGACAATTTCACTGAGCTTAAAGTTGGCAATTAAGACAATTTATGGATCCCCAGTCGCAGGGAATTATCATTAATTATATGGTTTCGAGCTCATGGTTTAGGGCTAATAAATTATGAAAATTTTTTATTCTTCTGAAAAGCTTCGGATTTAATCATATCAAAAGATAATTTAACTAGTCAACATTTGTTTTATATATATTTTTCTGATGCAACTGATTAGTCATTTTAATTCCCTCGTTAATTTTGGATTACATTCATTTCTGATTTGATTTGATTTGATTTTCCTCTCCTTAATGTGATTTTAATGATTTTAACAAATAGTTTTCTCCCACAGATGTATATTCAAAAATAAGATTTTCTTTTCAAGCATGTGAAAAAAAAACTACAAATTCAAGCAACAAAACTTTTCACAGTGACACGAGAAATATCATCAAATGTTTCAAGTCTCAAGAGATGGTGTTAAACAGCATTGACTTCAATTTTGACAAATCAACATTGACTTCACCCTTGAAGGAGGGCCACTGACAATGATTTACAATTAAATGAACACAATCACAAAGAATTATCAGCCAATTGAAGGCTAATAGTTGACTGTTTGCACAATGTGCATGACTAGCCACGGCTGAAAGCTGCAAAAGCAAACAGCATAAAAAGAAAACACAATCACTAGTGTAATTAAACCCTGTCCAAATCTATGCCACAAATAAATGCATAATTTATTAGTGTTGACAGTTTTGCTGCCGTAGCGTCATTGCCAAGGTTCCTGAATTGGTTGAGTTTTTTTTATGATGACAGTAAACAGAGGAAACGAGCTAAAATGAAAAGCTCAGTAACCTTCAACACATTTGTGCCTCAAAAACATCTTAAAGCAAGACTATGCTGCGGCCTACACCTGTTTGGCCAGGGTGGGAGACCAGTTTGAACCAGCGAAGACCAGTTTAGGCCCCTTTAAGAAGTTGTTTTCAGCAGGCCTGTGCTCTACGGTTCTGTCTGATTTGGTTTAGTTTGTTCCAGTTTGATTTGTTCCGTTGGTTTCCCATAAGTCTGTGTCTAAATATGAGCGAGCTCCATCCACCCACAGTCAGGATGTTATATTGGATACGAGATTGTGATATCACAGTTCCCAACTGATGCAAATACAAGTGCTGCATTAAACCCCCCCCTACTGTTTTAGAACTGTCTCGCAAAACCTGGCAAAAATATGCTGCTTTGTGCAAGGCAAGTGAAGTTTCACACCTAGGGAAAACTTTTGCTCAACACTTTAACAAATGGCACATTTTATTCCAAAGTGCTGTAAGTACCAGTGTGACATATTTATGTTTGCCATTTATATAAAATGATTCCCCCCAAAGAACCGTGCACATAAATAGGATGCTTCCTGCCGTACTGAGAAACATATACGTGAGTCATTTTTATGCTCCATTTGGCGAATTTCAGATCTCAGTGTTTGTTCTCTCGCTGATTGCCAATTTTCCACTGTAATTATACTAATTTTGAAATGATCGTTTTAAGATTTTATTTGATTTTGTGTTTTATTGGAAAGTCGTCCATCATTTCATTTGCTCAGTTCCAAAACCTAGTTAGCTCCCTACGTAGGCAGCATTTTAAGGCACGCTTCTGATGCGAATTCTGTTCCCAAAGCTTGGCGGCTTAATTATGCTGGCTTCTAAACAGTTTTGGATCAATTTTTAGGCAGCAACACGCATATCCTATATGGAAGAAGTGAAAACCCATAATGCATTGCAGCAAGCTCAGTCCAAAAATAAATAAATAGATAAAAAATCCATTCAAAAGTTTGGAGTTGGTAAGACTTTCTGAAAGAAATCTCTCATGCTTACCAAGGGTACATTTAATTGGTTGAAATTACAAAGAAGAATATTAGGAAATAATCTTTTTATTGTTTTGTTTTTTTTAATGCCATTTGTGGCGAGTGTTCACTTATACACAGTTCTCTGCGTCTTACAGTGCCTTGCGAAAGTATTCATACCCCTTCATGTTTTTCACGTTTTGTTATGTTGCTGCCCTTTGTTAAACTGCTTTAAAGGGGTCATCGGATCAGTTGATATGATTCTTTGGGGTCTTAATGAAAAGTCTATAACATGCTTTGGATAAAATTTCTCAATGGTAGTGTAAATAACACCTTTTTTGCCTTGCCAAAATCAGCTCTGCAAAAATCATCCTGTTCTGGTCGAGGTTGCTTTAAATGCTAATGAGCTCTGCTCGCCCCGCCCCTCTCTTCTCTTTGTGGAGTGACGAGCCAGTTTACTTTAGCCACATTTAGCCGCGTTTAGCCACTAAACTTGCTAACTAGCACGTTATTAGGAAAGGCGATCACAAAGATTTATAAAAACACCATTATACTTACTTCTGCTGTAGGTAAAGCTGGATCACGAATGATTTGCGCAAACATAGACGACCACTATGTTCATTATTACATCCAGCAACACAACACCTCAATCGTTCAATCGGAGATATTCTTGTCTAATTTACATCCAGCATCGTTCCGGCATCGAAATAATGGAGGTCGGATTGTTACAGCTGATTTAAGCGTGTCTAAGGTAAGACGCTCATGTCAATCAACCATGGTGGGAGCGGCCTCTGTTGGTGTGACGTCACACCGACAGGCATCTAAGAATGGCTCGATTTGAAAAAGGGGATATTATTTTTACAGATTAATTAAAAACCACTGCATGGAATTTTATCATTACAGGGTAGATGTGTACATACACTGCCAACACACAATAATGTTCAATCAACATGTAAAAGTGAACTTTGCATCCGATGACCCCTTTAAATTACTTTTTTTTCCCCCACACCAATCTACACTCCATACACCATAATGTCAGTTTATTAAAAATAAGTACATAGCACAAGTATTCATACCCTTAACTCAGTATTTACCTGAAGCACCTTTACAGCCTCGAGTCTCACTGAGTGTGATGCAGCTGGTTTTACATATCAGCATTTGGCAATTATCTGCCATTCTTCTCCTCATCTCTTCACCTCTCAAGCTCTGTCAGGTTGACAGACACACATTTTCAGGTTTCTACAAAAATATTTGATTGGGTTCTAGCCCAGGCTCTGCCTGGACCACTCAAAGACATTCATAGTTGTCCATAAGCCACTCTTGCTGTGTGCTTTGGCTCATTGTCCTGTTGGAAGGTGAACCTTATGCAGAGTCTGAGGTTCTGAATGCTCTGGACTTGGTTTTCACTAAGGCTTTCTCTATATTTTGCTATGTTGAGCTTTACTTCTACACTGACAGGTTCTCCAGTCCCTGTCGCTCAAAAACTGCCCCAAAGCATGAGACTGCTACCAGCACACTTTACTTTTGGGTTGGTACTCTGCAGGTGATGAGCAGTGCCTGGTTTCCTCCAAACATGATGCTTAGAATTAAGGTTTATCAGACCAGAGAATCTTGTTTCTCACAGTCTGAGTGTCCTTAAGGTGCTTTTTTGCCATTCCAAGTGTTTTTTCAGTTTGGCCACACTGCCATAAAGACCAGATTGGTGGAGTGTTGCAGTGATGTTTGTCCTTCTGTAGGTTTCTCCTATCTTCATGTATGATCATGGAGCTCAGCTAGTGTGACCTTCAGGTTCTTGGTCACCAATCTAACCAAAGCCCTTCTCCATCAATTGCTCCGTTTGGCCAGGAGGCCTGCTCTAGGAAGAGTCATGGTTGTTCCAGGCTTCTTCCATTAAGGATAACAGAGACTACATGCTTCTTTGAACCTTAAATACAGCAGATTTTTTTCTGAACTCTTCCCCAGATCTGTGGCTTGATGTAATCCTGTCTCTAAGCTCTACGGGCAGTTCTTTTGACCTCAGGGCTTGGTTTTTGCTCTGATATGCATTTTCAGCTGTCCAAATCATACCCATTCAATTGAATTTGCCACAGGTTAACTTCACTTGTAGTGTAGTAACATCTACAAGCAATATGAATGCTCCTGAGCTAAATTTCAACTGTCCCAGAAAAGGGTATGAATACTTCTGCAATGGAATCATTTACGTTTTTTATTTTTAATAAATCTGCAATGATGTTAAAAACCTGTTTTTTGCTTTGCCTTTATGGTGTATGGAGTGTAGACTGATGTTAATTTTAAGCAGTTCAACATAAGGCAACAATATAACAAAACATGAAAAAAAAATTAAGGGGTATGAATACTTTCGCAAGGCACTGTAAGACCCTTATTCCTCAGCTGGGGTTGTGTGGAGCCCTTTGACGCTGCATTGAAACTGCAATTTGGACCTTCAACCCACTGATTCTCACTGAGTCCACTATACGAAGAAAAATCTTGGAATGTTTTCCTCAAAAACCTTGCTTTCGGTTCAACTGAAGAAAGAAAGACAAACATCTTGGATGACAAAGGGGAAAGTAAATTATTAGGAAATTATAGTTCAGGAGAGAACTAATCTTTAAAATTATAGCAGCATGCTGTATTGCACCATCAGAAGAGACAAGAATCTTCATGCAATTCCTTTGCTAACACAATTTTTCGTCTTCAGCTCTACAGCTCTGTTGAGTTTGGCCGTCGATGGCAGCTCGTTCACGAGCGGGTGGCGCCCAATCGATTCTACTGGTAAGCTCTCTGTGTGATTTCTTCTGCTGCATGTGGAACATCAATCATTTGGGCTCCTGCATTCTGTGCCTGATAAAAGAATAAAGCAAAGAACACGGATTGTTGTTCAATCCTGATGTGATCTTCCCCACTGTGTTCCTCCAACAACACTATCTCAAGGTTTACGTCTGAAGCTTAGAAGCTCTTTAATGAATGCTGTCATTAGACCTTGTTACTGAGTCGGAGTCTGCATTTGCAATGTTGCAAATGATTTAGTCATTAAGAAAGCCTATTCAGCTTGATCAGGATGGCTAATAGATGTCTAGACTGGGGTGATTAAAGAGACCTGTTGAGAAATAAATTCTAAATTCGATTCGATTTTATGTTTATCTCTGGTCTCAAGTGGACAAGCTGGAATGAATTGAACGGCATTTTGGGCATGGATCAATTGAGGGGTTTTTATTGCAAACACATATTCCACTGATTCTTGGGTATTTGGGACAAGAAATGGTGACAGAAGTTAAAAAAATGTTTCCAAAATAAAGTCAAGTTTAATATTTTTAAAACATCTGACATTCGCTTTGATGAATGAATGAACTGAAACTGCAGTAGGGTTTAAAATTAACTTTCATCTTTAGAACTGTCACCACAGTCAGATTTTTCTTTTCTAACAAAATAACTATATTTTCATATTAGACGTGTATTAAAAGTAGTAGCCTTTTCTCTGCTGTTGCTAACTACTAATATAGTAGGACCCAAAAACGTAAAAATTAAGATTTTTATGTTCAAGTATGTGTGTTTTCATCCAAGCTTGACGTATCCATATATATTGTGACACTGAAAAAATGTTGCATTATCATTTAAAAATATGCATATAGAAAATATCCATAAAAAGCTATAGTTGTATAAGAATTCTGTATATTTTATATTAAATAGTAGTATTTTTGATTATAATAAAAACTACACTATAAAAAGGTTTTACCAGTTTCAACTTAAAAAGTTTAGCAGCTGCCTTAAAATTTTAAGTTAAATCACCTTAAAAGTACAAATCATTTCAACTCATAAGTTAAATGAAATTACAAAGTACAAAAAAAGTATAAAAGTACAAGTCATTTAAATGTATTTTATTGTAGTGAGTTAAAATTACTTGTACTTTTAGGTTGATTTAACTTAAAATTTTAAGGCAGCTGCTGAACTTAAGTTTTTAAGTTGAAACTGGAGAAAATGTTTACAGTGTATATATATTTTACTATGCAGTATATTGAGTTGTATATTGATTGGTCAAATGGGTAAATTCTATTAAACAAGTAAATAAATGCTGCATTTGTGTTAAGAAACAGAATATTCATTGTCTCTCTGCTAAAGACAGGTAAAAGTTTAAAGGAAAAAAGTTTTGTTCTATGTCTCAAGAATCAATGAGTCACCTTGCATTCAATTTGTGGCAAGCACAATACAATTTAAACTCTCAAATGGTTGGTCAGTTTTTCATTGATCATGTCTGTCTTTTACCATCCAAATTGTAGTCGTTTAGCGCCAGGATTTTATTTTTTAAAGACATTTTAATGTGAGATTTTTGCATAAGCACCGTCAAAGTGGGCCAGAGCGAAGACATCAGAGAGTCAGCCTGGAGTACCGTTATTTTTAGGCTGGTAATGATCTATCCTCACAAGTTCCCCTCTATGAACTCTCACATATGGAGTCTTATTATCTGAAGTGAGATGAGACATATAACCCTTACAAATGTGTAGCTATTGACTATGTGAAATTAGATTGTCCCTTTTGATGAGATACACCGCCATAGTCACAGCCAGTGTATGAGATGATTGAAGAAATGGTGCTTTGAATGGATGAAATGGACTTTTGTACCTGTCAGCGCTTCAAAAGCAACTCAGATCTGATGCAGCTCGTTTCTGGCCTAATACCCGCACAGATTTAAAGTCTTGGTGGAACTGAACAGGTCAGAACTGCTTTACCTTCATCTTCACAATTGATCTCGAATTCGCAACCTTACCAATGTTTTTTGAAATTGAACTGTTCTTGTGAGTAAGGGAGTAAGTAATAATCACTGTGAGTCAGGTAGAACTTAAATTAATGAATTAACGTTGACTTAAATTAATGTAAATTAATGCTGCTAATATACATTTTTTTTGCCTGCATTGCCTGGTTATAATGCTCTTCTCGTTTGCTATGGGTTAATTATGCTGGAAAAATAATAATCGCAAAGACACTTGTCATTTGAGAAATGTATTTTTGCATTTTAGGTATTGCACTTTTACCAATAAGCACAAATCAGCAGAACGTGGACTCATATACACATGGTTTCATCTACTGTACTAATTTATTATAGGCTGTTTAACATATGAATTAAAGACTTAATGTACTTAGACTTAGACTTTCTCTGTCTACATTATGAAAACTGGTAAAAACAAAAATATTACAACAGTAAAATTTCTAAAAGTAAATCCAAATTTGAAGTAATGTTTTTCTATTAAAACAACACTGGTTGAGTAAGTGCATTTTTTCAGCAACCACAGTCGCACACAATATACAGCAAAAAGCACAATATGTAACCCTGGACCACAAAACCAGTAATAAGAATCCATTTTTTTTTTAATTGAAAGCTGAATAAATAAGCTTTGGCCAAGATACAACTATTTGAAAATCTGGAATCTGAGGGTGCAAAAAAAATATTGAGAAAATCGCCTTTAAAGTTCTTAGCAATGCATATAATCAAAAATTACGTTTTAGTATATTTACTAAATATCTTCATGGAACATGATCTTTACTTAATATCCTAATGATTTTTGGCATAATAACAAAAAAAAATCGATAATTTTGACCCATACAGTGTATTTTTGGCTACTGTTACAAATATACCAGTATTACTTAAGTCTGGTTTTGTGGTCCAGATCTCATGACAGAACGCAGACAGGCTAAATGATACTTTCAAATACTTTTTTATCTGGCAACCGCACACATAAAAGTTTGAATGTGTTGTCTCCTTTTTTCTGCCAAAAATAAACATAGATTTTGGTACCATTTTTTTTTTTTTTTTGAATGCATTTTGGTCTTGTCTTTTATTGTCAACAATATTGCATGGTGATATAGTCAAAGTTGTGGTTTATTGTTCTTATTGTCGTCTCTTTTTAGTCATGGGGAAAAAAAGCTCGTCAATGAACATTTTTTGTCATAGTTTTTATTAAAACGGGAGTTGTGAATGGTAACTTAGAAACACTTTCAAATACTTTTTGGCTTCAAATTTGTAATTTTGTGATTCACCTTGTAGTTGGTTAGTTTGCTTTAACCAAAACTTTTTTTTTAAAAAATGCCTTTTTGGAATACTGAATCTGATTTGTCACTTGCACCATATATGTGACTCAGGACCAAAAAAACAATCATAAGGGTCAATTTTAAATGTAATTAAATTTAATAAATAAATTAAGATTTAATAAATAAGCTTTCCATTGATGTATCGTTTGTTAGGATGGGACAATATTTGTTCAAGATACAAGTATTTGAAAATCTGAAATCTGAGGCTGCAAAAAAATAAAAATATTGAGAAAATCGCCTTTAAAGTTGTCCAAATGAAGCTCTTAGCAATACATATTACTGATAAAAAATATTAAGTTTTTATATGTTTACGGTAGGAAATGAATAAAATATCTTCATGGAGCATGATCTTTACTTATATCCTAATGATTTTTTTTTTTTGTCATAAAAGAAAAATCGATAATTTTGACCCGCACAATGTATTGTTGGCTATTGCTACAAATATACCTGTGCTACTTATGACTGGTTTTGTGGTCCAAGGTCAAATATTGTCTGGTTTTTCATTCAACTCATCATCATCGTACCTCTTGTATAACACCACAGACTCGTTCTCTTGTTTCATACAAACAAGTGGTTCCAGTATGCATAGTTATTTATTGTAATGAAAATGTCCTCAGAGGAGTTCAGTTTTAATATGACTGTAATATCATTGCAGTGTTCATCTTGTCCTTCTCGGGTGATTGTTTGTACATTGGTCCATTTTTCTTAGTGGAAGCTGTAAGATAATATACAGTTAATCGATTTAAATTCAATATCATGTCCATCCATTTATTTATTTATATGTGTAGCTATGTAATAAGTGGGGATTTATATAGTCAGCTCACATTAATTATCACTTTTACAAAGTAAACCTCTTCACTCTGGATTGCGGGGGTTAAAACTTGAAATACAGTGCGCAAAAAGGGGCGTAACTGTTTATTGAATTCGCCGTCTGCCTTTAAAATATTAAGGCTGATCCCAGAGCACGCCATGGGATGCTATATTTGTGAAAGCGTCAATACTTCCAATAAGTGTCATGATAAAGTCTTGAGATAGTCTGCTTCTACCTTTGTGTGTTCCTCTCTGGAGCCGCTCTCTCTGATTTCTCAGTCTCGAATAAATATTTCATGCAACAATGATTTTTTTCCACACTAAAAAGAGCGAGAGAGTTGTGTGCGCTGCCTGTGGGTGTTCTTGGGAAGCAAATGAGAAGGGCTTACTTTTAATGATGTCAGGATATGCTCCTTGCTTCTGTCAGAAAGCACAGATAGATGGAGATGGAAACACAGGCTTAACAGGATAGAGTGTTCTGATGGTACTTTCTCGACTTAACCCGCATTGCTCCTTCGGGAGGCTAACATGGATCTTTTAGCCGGCACGCAAAAAACCCAATGCCCTTATTTTGACCCGTCTGTTGTTGTATGGAAACACAAAGGATTTTCGTTTTCCAAAGCTCATTTATAAAACACTGTTTTTTATTTCCTTCGGGCTCTACAGGTCTAAACTGGGCCTTGATAAAGAGCCAGGCCTGATTCACCTTGAGACCAGCATCTCAGAAACCCGTAAGTCTGAATGGCGTCCCTGGACGTGCTTTGATTACATTTCAAGAAGCAATAATTCAAACACAGCACAAGGCAACACTTCGAGGGTTCG
>JAHKKF010405884.1:0-15884 GCA_019740295.1 Labeo calbasu | reverse complement strand
CGACGGCCGACTCCCGCCCACTAAGAGCTTCAAAAATGCTCTTCGGAAACCTACGGGTGACGTTACGGACACTACGTCCATGTTTTTTACAGTCTATGCTTCAGACCGAAGATCTCCAAAAGTGGGCAGAACCTCCAAAATGGTGCGGGGTGTCGTCGCGCAAAGACTTTAACCTTTGGCTCTGGCTTCAACCAATTGTTATTGACTTGTTTCAAAATAAAACTTTATAAATTAAACACTGTTTCTATTTGTTTTTAAAATAAAGCTAAATTTGCTACATAAATAAATATGCTCTGTGAGAGCAGAGCCCAAAGCTCGTGGCCAGTGTTCGGGCTGGAGTTATAACCTCTGCTTAAAGATGATAACGGGAATCACCCGCGAGCCGTCACAGCGCAGGGGAAAGATTTTACTCTATCGCTCTGTTTTAAGAAACGGGCATCCTGGGACTTGAAATTCGCAGGGTAGGAGGGTGTAGTGACGTTGAGTGTAACGAAAAAGGTCCCATTGTCCGGTGAGGTCCGGTTGAGGAGTTAAGGAACAGCCCAGCGATCTTATATCGCATATTCGTATTAACTGTTTATCTGCCACGCTATTCAGCCCAATCCCACCGTGCAGTCAATGTTATTCGTTAGTGTGGTTGTTTGATGAGAAAAGATTAAATGTAGTTTCAATTAACACGTTAATTATGGATTCAACTGCAGCAGCGGAGGACTATTGTTTTGCGCGAAACTGCGGAAGAACTGACGGGGCATGGTTTGATCTTTGGCTGACCAATCAGCAGAAAGGGGCGTTTTGTTCCGCCCACGTGTAGAAATCGAATATTCAACGAAAATGAAGCAGAATTCTTGTTTTTCTTGTTTTTCTTGTTTTTCTAGAAAAAAAAACTTTTCGTTTTTCGTCTGTCTTTGTACATGATGTAACTACAAAAGAGTCAAGTTTTAAAATAGGAAAAATATTGAAACTCTGGTCATTTTTGAGCAAGATGCTAACGGTCTAATCGGATTCAATCATCGGCTGAATGGATTCGAAAACGGTAAAACTCAACTGTTTAACTCTAGGGGAGTTGGAAAATGAGCCTATTTTCAAAAAAAGTGCAGTGTTCCTTTAACTCTTTCTTTTTTCTATTTGTTCTCTCTTTTCATTTTCATTTTTATTTGTTCTGTTCTCTGTCTGATGCTGGTCTCTGTGGAAACTGAGTGCTGTGTAATCAGAGGACAGCGTAAATGGACACAGGTGTCCACGTGTGAACGAGTCAACAACGTCCACAGTGTTTGTCATATTCAGAGGCTGCACCGCGGTACTGCTCGTATCGACTTTACTTTGCAAACGAAAGCTCCTAAAGGTGGAGCTGAATGTGCCCTGCATGTTGTTCTCACGGTTTCATAAAATGAAACTATAACATCGATCACTGAAGGTTTGAGAAAAAGTCAGTTACAAAACCACCGTTTCCTGTTTCCTGTATGAGATGCCACAAACAGCTGCTTTCACCTGTGATTTGAAGTTCTCATGATGAGCCAGTAACATCATCAGTTTTGCTGTATGCATGAGTTGGTGCATATGTGTGTTCTTTGATGTCATCACTCTATTTCAAATGCACGTTTAATGAATATTCATAACTGATTATTTATGTGGGCCATCGCTCTTATCCAGGTCAGGCAGAGCTCAGATCATCTCTGTATATTTGACCCAAAATCACAGAGCGATTGTACTCTGCGTTCTTGCTTTGCTTTGAGGGCATCAAAGAAGGGTCGTTTTGTGGCACTTTCTACAACATAGAGCTCGAAACAAAAGAAAGAAACCAAAAGTAGATGAAAGTAAGTTGTTCTTTTGGGTCAACGTTTATTTTAGCAAACTAATAGGAGGTGTTTAACACTGAGGCAATATTGATCATCAAACTAAATACAGGTGCTGATTTCATTGACATGAGCATTGCAACTTTTGCAAGCATGTTACCAAAATGTGGGACAGTAAACTTTAAATACACATGAAATTTGGAAAGTGAAACACTTTCAGGAAAATATGGTATGATAGACATGCCAATTTTAAACTTTAGTTTAGCATCTCTTCATAAAACCACTGCATTTCCGAGTATATAACAAAACCAAAATGTGTGTGTGTGTGTGTGTGTGTGTGTGTGTAAAAACATCCTCACATCCCAAAACAAGTAAATCCTGAGAGAATAAGAGAAGTGAAAAAGGGGAAACATAAGTTTGTCAGACACATCTATGCACACTTGTTGCACACACACAGACATACGTTATGTTTCCTTGTTTTATGGGTTCATTCCATAGGCATAATGGCTTTTCTACTGTACAAACTGTATTTCTATCCTCTTACCCTAACCCTGCGCATAAACCTACTCCTCACACAAAACTACAGGCATTTGTTGAATTGAGTATGGTAGGTTTATGAGCCAAATGCTTTATGAAGACGCAGGAAGTTCAAACTCATAAACTGTGTTTATGTTGTAATAAACATAAAGTATGTGTTCAAGCACACATACACACATACATGTTTCATATATTCATGAGAATATCTCACAGACACAGTGATTTTACACGGCAGTGATGATATTCATTAAATCCCACACCTTTTCCACTCTGCACTAAACATTCACATCTGATATCAGCACATACATACATCATACAGTATACAGGGTGATTTTTATGAGCTGTTCAAATAGTGAGGACTACTTTGAGGAGAGACCATTTGAACAGTATTTATAAGAAATGTGTTTCAAAACAAGAACATGCATAAATGTCCCCTCAGGGACTGATTGTGTCACATGTATGTCAGCTATGATCTGTAGTCAGGCCTGATTGTTGTTGTGAGGACTCTCATCTCCCTCCAGTGGCTGTTTCGTGCCAGGTTGTTCATAGTTCAGATTGTGCGAGTGTCTGTCTAAAGATGTCCATGAATGATACAGTGTTATTTTTAATCTCTCCATGAGGATGTGAAAGCATGTATCAGGATCCAGTGACAGTACTGAGTGCATTATATTCCTGCTGCGTCCATATGCCCAGCTTACTGGTCGTTCAGTATTGGTTTAGGTTTGTATCTTCACATAATATCTGTGCCATTCACTCGAAAACAGGAAGGGTTGACTGAAGTGTTTATGAATGGTAGCCTACCTGACTTTTGCATATATTCAGATATATTGTGTACATTAATGTGGTCAGAGAAGAATTTGTATGATTGATTTACTAGTTCATATATATACAGTGCACACCATAAATGAGTGCACCCCCTATAAAACTTAACAAATTCAGCAATTACTCTTTACTTAGAAGACATGTTAGGGTTCTTTAGAGATACAATGTTCCAAAAAGCCTGCTTGATCAATTACAGAAGAAGAATGTCAAAATTATTTAAGAAAATAAGATTTTCTTATCAAAGTGATAAAATGTTGTGTTGTGTAGTACACACTCCTGAAAAAAAAGTGTAGGTTTAAGGCTATTTTTAAAAAAAACAGGTAAGTATACTAAACCAAAACTTTTAAAGACAAGTAATTTCCTGACAATTAAATGTTTTTTATAGCCCACTGAATCATACTCAGACTTAATGCTGGCAACAAAAGAAACCACTTGGGAGAGAACTGCCAGGTGACTTATTTCCTAGCATAAAAGAGGACAATGGTACAAAAGGAATACCAAATTATTGTTTTAAGTGTGAAAATAAAGGAGAAGTAGCACAGAGATTAAAAAACAATGGACTTTAATGGTCAATGGTAACCTGTTGTCACCACTAGAATTACCTACTGTAGCCAAAGCACGATAAACTCATTTAACCTCTTCCAAGGCCCATATTTACAAAATATAGACTTCTGGGAATCCATACTCTTGTCTCAAGAGACCAAGTCAATCATTTCAGATCCAAAAGCATCCAAAATGTTCTGGTGTTGCTAGAAGAGGGGTACAGTGAGAAGTGCCCGGTTCCCACAGTGACGTTCAGTGGTGGTAAAACTCTTATATTGGGATGTATGAGTGCTGAAGGTGTGAGGGAGTTGTGTTTTATCAATCCTGTCATGAATTCACACACCACTGTGTGATGTAAAACAAAAACTTGAAACAGAAGATGATACGTTCTCCTCATTTCCTGCATTGTTGGGCATTTTTTTTAGCATGACAATGAAGATATTTATTCTTCAGTGGACATGTATTTCACTCAACGCTCTCGAGCAGCTGTGGGGGATTCTGTAGAGACGAGCTGAGTAAAACTCCCCATTAAAGACCAGGGCATTTAAGGAGGTCGTCCTCCAGGAGTTAAACAGGACAAATGTGAAAATTTGTTATGAACTTTTACACTCAGTGCCAAGAAGAGTCAGAGCAGTATATGTGAAGTTCTGGAGGACATATTAAGTACTAGAATATTATACATTTGATAAATTAAAGGGTGTACTCATTTCTGCAATCCTTCATTTAAACAAAATTAGCTAATTTACTTATTTTACAGAAAATATTGGCATATATTTTGTTGTTTTCTATTAAGTATATGTTTAATACATTTCAATTTTGCCATCTTTCCACAAATTGTATTAGTGATCATTAAGAAAATACATCTTTATATTTATTCAGAGAGGGTGTACTCATTTATCCTGTGCACTGTATACAGTAGTCAACATTTGAAGTGGATCAAAAAAGTGGTCCTAAGACGAAAAGAGGTATTGTTTTGGTTTTAGGACAACTTTGATGAAAGGTTTTGATCCGCTTCAAATGTTGACTGCTGTATATTTTAGATCAAATTGTGTCATTTTTTTACTCTTCCACCCTTTGTCTTTTATCCATGTCAAACTAAAATAAGCTGCTTTCATGGCATTTTAAATTGTTTTAGAAACCTGTGTGAACTCAAACATCTAAATGTGTTACAAAAAGTGAAGTTAGTTCTGAGAAAAGCTTGTGCAGCGTTTGTTTGCACGACATTTTGATATTTCTCTATGCAATGCAATGACATTCAGATGTTTTTGAGTGTGATTTTAAGTGTGTAAATCCTAGCAACCATTGCATTTCATTAAAGAAATCATTGTTTTATCAGAAAATGTGTTGTATAAATTTCCTTACCGCAGGGATGCAGTGCTGTTCTTATCAGTTATGCTTTTAACTGCTCAAACCAGTTTGCCTGTTTTTACTGATGTTTGCATGACCGCGGTTTAATTTTAGTTCAGGATGTTCTGTGTTCTCCGTGTTTATGCTTAAAATACTCAAATCTCTGAGATGAGAAAGCAGAACATTTCATAACAAACTCTAGATCCAGAAGCACATGAGACATTGTTTTGGTTTAATGATTAGGGAATGTGCTGTTTTGAGCTTTCTAGATTAAGATAACAGTAGGGCAGATCTCACTAGAGCATGTCCAAAAACAAAACAAAAAACTGAAATCATATGTTACACTAAGGAAATGAAGCCTATTTTTAGACAGCTGATTGTCAGTACTGACTTTGTACCACATACGAGTTGGAGTTGTGGCAATGAAATTGACTAAAGTTTAAATCTGGTTTGTTTGTGTTGTGCATATTTGAGTCATTAATTGGTCCAATTTAGGATGAAGACACTAACAAAGAGTGGTGTTATGTAAGAACGCACTCTGATAGCCTGCTGTACAGAGACACACACCAGAGAGAACTGACACATTCTGGATTTTTCTGGCCTGTCTTCAGTCTGCCTGGCAGCTTGGGACAATCGTCCAGCTCCGCTCTGTTTGTGTGTGTGTGTGTCATTCAAAATAACTGGTCCTGCAAGAAAAAAGAAACTCCAGGTAAATCCCAGCAGCTGGGTGACATCACCGCTTAACTGAATAATGCACGTCTTTGTCATGCGAGGAATGTGGTTTGTGTGCGTGCACACGTGCACACTTACTGTCAGTCAGCTGTAGCTGTGAATCTGCACATTTATAGATGGTACTGCTCTTACTTAAGCTTAGCAATCAGGAACTAGCCTTGAACTGTAAGTATTAAAATGAATACATATTACAGACATCAACGATCCATTAAATCATACAACTTGACGAAAAGAGTTGTGATTTCCTAAGGCATCTGACTTATTGCTAAAAATCGCAAAATAAGGAACCCAAACATGGAGGTTTAGAAAAATGTAAAAATCTAGTCTGAAGCATGTGCTGTGCTTCATTCATTAAAAACAGCCTCTTTCTGTCCCGTCCACACTGACTGAATGAGGCCTGCTGTTATATAAGCCAGCTCTCACCTAAAGCACAGCTTCATTACTCTCCCTCTTTCTCTCTTTCATTGAGAAGAGTTTTGGCAGTTTCTCGTCTACCCCTTTTATGCACCCCATTTCACTCTCTCACACACACACACACACACATTCAGTGGCAGTGCTATGGCTCAATGGCTCGGGGAGTCACGCAGTAGCTGTGTGGATGTGCTCGTGTTCATGATGTCTGTATGTACTGCTTTTGCAACTGCAGGCAAAGCCAGTCATTAGTCTGGACTCAGTGGATGGTAATGATTGGTTTGAGGGTCTTTGTCTGTGATTGGCCGAGGTTGGTGGGTCACCATAACTCATTGGCTAAGCTCTTGAATCCCTTTAAACCCGTGAATGAATTTCCTCATTAGTTGTCCAACACTGTTTTGTTGGCCAAAAGAGTCCTGCCGACACAAAACCCTTCTCATGGGCTCTGGCTCTCTCTGCCTCTTTCTCACACACACTAAACGTTCACGCTGAGCTTTTGGGTCTTTCATTCCCTGCGTGAACTCCGAACACTTGCTTTCTCAAATCTGATGTTTCCACTGCAGCTTTTTGCAGCTCGACCGTGAGCTTTTTTAGAGCGGCGTAAGAGCCACGGCTCATGCGGGCCGAATTACTCCTCGTTGTCTTCATTTTAAAAGCATGGACACTTTATTTTCTCTGTTGTTCATTATGTTGTAATAGAAGAGCACGGATGCTCTCGACACTCGAATCAAAACTCAACACACCCGAGTGAATGAACGTCTGCTGGCTCAATGATTTCACCAATGGACATCATTCTCAACCTGATAACGCCAGACTCCTCGCCATCCACGTCCCCGACCAGCACCGTGAGTCCAGTGTGTGTGTCTGTGTGTGTGTTGTCAGAAAGCTCCTACATTTTGCAAAATTACAATACTACACATGAAATGTGCATCAGTACTCTTATGGACTTTTTGGTATGTACGTACTATAAGTAAACAGCAAATTTTATGTTTTTTTTTATGTTGCCTTGTTTTTACTCAAAAAGTCAGGATTTTGCAGTGCCGCCTTAAACCTGTATGACTGGCTTTCTTCTGTGGACTGAGGTTTTTATCGTGTTTAAGCTGCTCTTTTCTTGAAAGTGAATGGGGACTGAGGGTGTCAAGATCCAAAGATGATAAAAAAGACATCTGTATGACTGTCTTCTGAATTGATAACTCTGTAAAACAAAACAACAACAACAAAAAGCAAAACGAAATAACAGACCAAGGTTACTCATAAATCGCATTCATGTTCTCAGATAAAAAAATAATAATAATAATAATAATAAAAATATGGTAATGCAACTTACATTTCCTTAAAATGGCATACCGGTGAGTAAATGACAACATTTCTTGTTGAGAAGCATATCAGACGCATTGGTGTGGATCTGGGCAAAAGCTTATAAGAGACTTTCATAATTACTCATGAAAGACTTTGTTGTAGTTATTGACCCAAGATAACCAGGGATTAGTTGAGTTTCACAACAGTAACATTAGTACTGGCAGTGGTAACACACAGTGAAGCACAATCAGATGTGTTTAGTCTTAAAAAAGTTAAGTTATACAGTTTTAGCATGTGTTGACCTTGTTTCTTGTGTGTGTCCGTGTAGTATTCTCTGTGTGTGTGTGTGTGTGTGAACTCAGGTTAACATGTTCAGTTATGTAATTGTCCACTGCTGATGAATAAGGCATTGTTAGTGGCTCCAGTCTCCCTTAAAGCAACAGTAAAGAGGATTTCCACTTTTCTGAAACTGGCCTTTGTGTAAATATGAAGGACTTTTACTGACATGATCAACTAAGGAAACAGGACGAACAGAAAGAGAGAGAAAAAAACTTCTGTAAAGATTAATTTTGACCCTTATTCAGTTTATAGGTATTGCATTTAAAAAGAGCCATTTCTAGCCAAACAGTTTACAGTAGATATTGAATTTATGTAGATATTCCTTTCTATGGCTGACTTTTGTTAGATTTTTAGATCTTAGTTACTTCCAGTCCTGGAAATTAAAGTTTTAAATCAGATATTGTATGACAATAAGAACACCAGTATTCAGACTAAAATACTTGATATATTTATTGGTCAGAAGGCAAGTGTCAGTGTAAACTGTACATATCTTACAGAGTGAGAGCAGCTGATATAAAACTACAGTCGTGTTAACATCTCACGATTGAACATTTATGGAATTTTTATGTAACGTGGGATGGACGCTTATGTCATTCTTACTATATATGACTATTTGTTCATTTCCGAACATGTATGATGCCTTAAAATGCTGACTCACTGTGTTTTGTGTTTAGAGAGATTTCTTCCTTCAGAGAGCTCTGCATTGTCCTGTGTTTTTATGGTAGCCCAGACCTGTGGCTCTGTTTGATTTCCTTCAGATATTTGATAAGTGGCACATGAATCTGTTGTATTGGCTACATTTGTAAGGCAGCAAAAGAATTAGTAATCACTTGATCGGACGTTACAATGGGGAAGGCGTATGATCTATTCTCTTGTCTTGGGTGATCAGGGAAATGCATGTGATAGTATTGCACACGCTCAGCCTGTTAGTCAATCACAGAATGTCTTGAACATGCAGCAACACATAAAATCCACTTTAGGTGAAACTGTAAATGTAGCCTGTATGAAGAACACAGTGAACAGCTAATCGATTCAGATCTGAGAGCAAGTGTTTGTGCTTCATCCACCTGCAGTAGCACAGTAACATTGTAAGTGATGACTGAGAGTGATATAGCAGCACATTCATGATATAGCAGCACATTTTTGATAAGAACCACCTACATAGACAGGAGGAGAGCATCTGATTGACGTGTGAAGTGACCAACCAACCACAATTGCCTAGTTCAGTATGTAGTTTGAGGGCAGGTTGTATCAGACTCACACGTCATGCCGTGGACTGCCTGCTTCTGTCCAGAGCTTGAATTTTAAAACATTTTAAAGATTGGCTGCCGTGAGCCTCACAAACTAATGTTCTTCATCTGAAGCACTCTGTATCAGTCTCTGAACCTGTAAACATGACTTTGACTGGTAGAAAACTGTGTGTCTCTCACTTCCAGAAATTGCGTTTATCCGGTCAGTTAACTTAGAACCGACCGCTGGTCTTCTGTGGGCATGAAACTAGCGTTCAGCATCTCCTTACTTTAGATGTTAATTTTCAGTTCCTGAATCCAGACCAGCAAGCCTTCAGGCTGGATGCAGGACTCGTTTTTCAGGGACTTTTTCTGTGGTTTATTAGTGTGGAAAGTTTCAGAAAGCTGCACAGACCAACAGTTTCTGTGGAAAGTGAAGAAGTGTGAATCAGCGGAATTAAAACGCTCATTACCGTTTGCCAGCTCCATATGTCTTTTTTGTAAACGTTTGACTCCTGCTTTCAGCGACTAGTAGCAGAGCTTAATTCTATTTAACACATTTCACTGTTTTTGAATTCACTGCTCAGAATTCTGCAGATTTTACCACAAGACCAGCAGAAAATGTGTAGATAGGGCCTAATGGAGAGTCTTACAATCAGTGAATAACTATTCCACAATGTTAGTCTGTGTCCTTTTACTTTTACTTTAGACTGAAACAATATGTGGCTAAAAGTGTTTTGAGTAAACAATCTGACAGATGGCGTGATGTTTTGGATAGTTGGGTGTGCTCTTTGCGTTGTGTAAGAAGTGTTTTATGTGTAGTTGTTTGTGTCTTACAAGTAACCCAGGATTACTGTTACATACACTGACACTATAGAAATAAAGGTGACCTGACTTAAATCGAGCACATCCGCGGGCTTCTGGAAGTCAAAATCACATTTATTTCCTGCATTTTTTCTGCATTTGGGACTATAAACCTCTCATACTCTCTGAGGCATGTGATTCTCTACAAATTGTTTGATTTCAGCTTCATAAAAGTAGTGTAATTTCCTATGGCCCTATAAATAATAAAAGTATCAAATACTCAATGACCAAGTGTTTATATATGTATTTATGTATTCAGTGTAATAATGTTTAGTCAGCCAGATGTTATTGTAAAATGATCTTCTTCAGGGTTACACAAGACTTGATCATCCTCATATTGACCGGCTGACTATACATTATTCCTTATGTAATATTGTCTGTTTACAGCTGTATGACTTTGACGAATGTAAACAACCAAATTGCTAAATGTTTACAGTTTGTGTGCTTGTGATGGGCTTGATGGCTGCAAACTGGTAGAACGGGTTAGTCGCTCTCGGTTTGTGGGTTTGTCCTTAATCACCCTTGAGACACCACCCGTCCTGACCCTTCCAGACGGACCGGCCCATTCAGTCCGCTTTATCTCTGCAGATTACAGACCTCGTAAATATTGTGAGCTGGATTTGTCCTGGACAGTAAACAGATCGTGTTGCCATAGACTAAGGAATCTGCTGCTATCTGGGTGAAACAGTGCATTAAATCAAGGTCTTGTGTCACTATATAGCTATATGCAACTTCATAAAGTCATTTTTAGAAAGTTACTCTGCAGTAGATTATCTTAGTATAGCTTTATTAAAACTTTATTATATGTTTGTTATAGTGTGGTGGGCTAATTCGTAATTAATTTTATGAATTCATAATTAATTTAAAAAACACAAAAAATTGCTGAAATAGCAGATGATTGATTCTATAACTGCAGGTACATTTGGTGTCCAAAGTCATTATTTTTTGGTTATATGTTTAATTATTTTAATAATGTGTTACTGTTATGAATTACAAGATGTTACAGTCCATAACAGTATAATTATTTCTGTAAAAAGTGTCTTAAATAGCTGAAAATCATGATTTCTTGGTGTCTAAAGTAATCATGTATCATGTATCGTTGTGTAATCAAAATATTTTATTATACTTTTCTTTTGGTAATATTTCCTTCATTTTTTATAAGCCCTAAGTAGTCATTTACCTTATTCTACAACATAAAAAAAAAATTCTTATAAAAATGTGTGTCTGTAAATCTTGCATCAACTCTGTTACCATACCATACTTTACTTTGCAAGATAAAGGAAATGATGTCACTTTCCCTCACTGATAAGATCTGAAGCACTGAAAACTCCATGTGCTCTCTCTGAGAAAATATTTTAATCTAAAAAGTTCTTACACCAAGTTATTTTATGAAGAGTCAAAAGGAAAACTGAATTTTTCAGTGATCACACTTTGTTATTTAAACATCTTTTAATCATGATTTCATTAGTGCCATTTGCTCTTAGCATTTATGCTAGCAAGTAGAGTTTTTGGCAAAAAATTAATAAAACTGTCAATTCTGTTACCGTCAAACTCTATTACCAAGGTAGAGTAACAATGCGAAAACAGAATTGACTGCCCACAAGACAATTCTGTTACTTTACAGTTCTGTTACTGAAGAGGGTCAACTCTGCTTACGAACTATTTTCAACAAAAAAAATTGTTGTTTAAAATCTCATAAAATCTTGTTTAAAATCCCTTATAATATTTCAACAACATTTTTTTTGTTTTTCTTTTTACTGGATATTACATATAAGACATTTTCAGATGAAAAATATTTGCTCCAAGTGGATGGTTCTGTGAAGACATGGGCATTTATTTAATTTTTAAGGTGCGTATAGGTGAAATATTATCTCAGTTTCAAGTGCTGGAATATAAGGACTGTTTGACTAATGAAACAATTTTTTTTCCTGTTATGATTTATTGTTGTTTCTACACATTGCCTAATTTGTCTGTAACAGTTGACAAAAAAACAAAACATAAATACATCTGTTTTTTTAATTAAAAGTAAAAAAAAAAAGAAAAGAAAGTAATGTAACTTATGTTTGGCAAGCACTGAATTATTAAAATTAAATATGTTTTCAAAAAGATACTGGGAAAATAAGTTTTTTTCTTAACTTTCCGAAAGGCCAAATGTATCTCCAAATGTAGAATCACCCAGATACATCAATGTGTCCATTCATGCATTTTTATTCAAAGATTCAAAGAAAAGTGTATTTGAATATTTGGTATGTGTTTCTAGTTTCATTTAATGACATCTTAAAATATGCTTTTTATTATTAATGGACGTGAAAAAATCAGATAAATATAGTGCTTAATCAGATTAACTTCTTTTACATTGTTTGCAAAAAAAAGTTTTTGGTTGACTACCATTTTGAACATGATCAAAAGTGATGTTGCTTCTTTCTATAATCACACGCATTCAGTTTAAACTGACTGACTGTTGAGTTTTGAAATATCAGTGAATCTTAAAAGCATTTTCCTGTATTTCAGTAATTTATATAGTCAATCCATTTCTAAAATCAGTCTGTTATTTCTATAATGAACATACACTGTTCTAGTTGCTAGTTCTAGTTGCTAAAATCCACTAAGCTAAATGTGTATTTCTGTTTGAAAAGTAAGCCTGTTTCACCAGTGAAACTGGTACACCAGAGTGGTATAAATAGGTCTGTGTACAAATGAATCTACGTACAGTTATTCAATAATGCAACCTTAATCACCACAGAGAATTCAGAATATCATAAAACACAATTTGAGAATCAGTTCGGCTGGATTCACTGAAAGAGAACCGAACGTGATCATGATTCATTCGTTGCTTCGCTGTTGTGTCGGATTGCGCGATTTAAGGATGATGTCATGTTTAAAGCTCCACGCGGGATCGCGGCGGTGGGAGGAGCGTAAGATCGAGTTCAGAGGCGTTTCAAAACAAGTTTGGGAAGTTCAGGAGAAAGAAACCGGCGGAGCGGCGTGTTTACCGGTAGATCCGACGAGCTCGCTGGAATTCTAAATGAAGAAGCGCTTTCACGCGAGAGCTCAGTCCGAGAATGCACTGGGAGCAGGTACTGCGAGCGAGGAACGGGAAGGTGAGTGAGTGAGTGCGGGACTCTACGCTCTCTTATCTCAGCTGCTGCCATTCATTACATTATAGATATTATTATAACCAGTTCTCATAGGTCTACATACCGAGTCGCTTACGCTGGCAGTGAATAGAAAGTTGCGGTGGAGGGCCAACACAGGATGCTGTGGTCTGAGATCATGCATGACTCAAGTGTGAGCATTGTGTCATTCAGCCTCACGCTGCACCTGCGTTCTTTTACATGTTTCCCTTTACGTCCGGTTGACTCACTGCTCTGCTTGAGTAACATCAGGCTGAAATACCATTGTAGCGCGGGCTTCCACTTTTTACTCAACCTTCAATACAAAATGTAACTTTCCATCTGTATGAAAAATACAATGTTTCATGATCTCATAGGTATGATGCTTAGCAACAAAAGTTAGAAATGTGGTTAAGATGTTTTCACAAAGCCCTTGTTGAAAGTCCTTTGTGAATGGGAGTCATTATTGCTAATATATGGGTCAGATTAAACACTGCTGTCTGACAGACCTAGACTATATGATCAGACAGGCGCTTTATCGCCAAACCTGAGCGTACTGACCTCAATATTCAGCTCATTCTGTCTGAAGAGATTGTTCAACGACGAGGTCAACACATACTGTACAGGCGGTCATGTATTGTTCCAAATATGCTTTTTTCCAGTGTGAGATATTAATGTCTTTGTCCTGATTTTCCCTGTAAATGTCTTTTAAAGAAATTCAGTTGACCTGAAACACCAAACTGTCAGACCAGTTTTCATCAAATGTACTTTGAGTGTGTATGTAGTGAGCAAAAACAAGCCACTGGAGTCTCTCAAATGAAGGCAAATGTGTGTGTGATTGAGATGTTGACCTTCAATAGCCTCCGTCTGCATGCATGCCGATTGCAGAAGCGGGCGATTGCTTCACCGTGTCAGCAAAAAGACACGGAAAGGCCTATTTTCCAAGAACTGACATGACTGTTCTCTGCTTCGTCCCTCCCTCTGCTTCCTCTGCTGCCTTTTCTCTGCATTTCTCCAGATCGAGAGGCTGGAGGGCAGTCTGGCCCAGGCTGCGCTGGCGGCGTCGTACGGGGCTGACGGTTCGCTGCTGGGCTCGGAGGACGCCAGTCTCGACCCTCAGCGCACGCGGCAGGCCATCGCACAGCTGCAGCAGAAGATCCTGAAACTCACGGAGCAGCTGCGCATCGAGCAGGCGGCCCGCGACGAGAATGTGGCCGAATACCTCAAGCTGGCCAGCAATGCCAGTGACAAACAGCAGAGCAGCCGCATCAAACAGGTACGACATCTGCTTGTTATCCTCTCCCACTGCATCTTGTGTGCATGTATGCATCTTTTAAACCAAAATTAAAAGAAGACAGCTGGAAATTTGATTCAGCATAAAAAATGATTATTTTTGTACCATTAATATATCTTAACATCCAATTAAGAGCCAATGCACAGAGCCATGTTCCACCCTACATTTATTTATTTATTCATTCTAAAAATTTGTCACATTCAGATCTACTTTATGAAAAAGATATGTCTCTACTGTGTGGCTTTAAGCAACTGTCAAACAGCAGCTTTGGGCCAGTGTTGCCACCTTGTGGCCAAGCTAATTAGCAAAAATAATTAAACGTATGCGGGTATGTGTGGTTAGAAAAATGAGGCTGCCCACACATACTGTGCTGCTAACTAAATCCATATTATGTACACTGTAGGCATACACTTGAGACTTTTCTCTTAAGGAACATTCACACTGACAGCTGGCTTTTTCTTGATACAGTTAGACACAGTGGTTCATCTTCCACATTCATGTTTTGATTTCCTCTCACCCTTGCTCTTCCTCACACCCCACATTGACTCCATTCTCAGGTGTTTGAGAAGAAGAACCAGAAGTCGGCGGCGAGCATCGCCCAGCTGCAGCGTAAGCTGGAGCATTACCACCGGCGTCTGCGCGAGGTGGAGCACAGCGGCGTGCAGCGGCAGCCCAAAGACGTGCTGCGTGACATGCAGCAGGGCCTGCGGGACGTGGGCGCCAGGGTCATCACGGGGCTCAGCGAGGGCGTGGTGGACAGCGTGAAGGGCGGACTGTCCAGTTTCTCCCACGCCACGCACTCGGCCGCCGGGGCCGTGGCCTCCAAACCCCGCGAGATCGCCTCGCTGATCCGCAACCGCTTTGGCAGCGCCGATAACATCAGCGTCCTGAAGGACGGGCCGGAGGACGCCGAGGACGCCGTGGCCACTGCTGGACGCTCTCTGGGATCCGCCGCCGGACACCTGCAGTCCAGCCCGAAGTTCGGCAGCGACGAGGACTGCTCGAGCGCCACCTCGGGATCCAACAGCGTGACGGGGGCCCCTGGGGGCCCACCCAGCTCCAGGGGAAACACACTAGAGCGGGGCCACGGCGGCAGCCTGGACATGTTGATGCAGGAGCTGCAGGAGCTGCGAGATGCCCAGACGCGTCTTGAGGAGACGGTGGAGAGTCTGAAGAGCGGGTATCTAAAGGAGTGCACGCTAGTGATGCAGGCGCTGCAGGAGGAGAGGTTCAGGTAAGCACACACACACAATACAGATTGTGTCAAAGCAGCTTTACAGTATTAAACAGGAAAATAGTGTGTCAATACTGCAAAAAAACAAAAATAAAAAACACCACAGATTTCTAGGCATTTGAATCTTCTGTAATAGTTGCATATGAGTCCCTCAGTTGTCCTAGGTGTGAAAAGATGGATCTCAAAATCATACAGTCATTGTTGGAAACACTGATCTATAATAGAGAACTGGATAGCTCATGACGTCATAGAAGTGAAGCCGCTGCGCCGCCATGTTGCTATTCCCTCGTATTCGCAAACATTCTGTTAAATGAATAGGAAATAATA
>JAHKKF010405819.1:0-33219 GCA_019740295.1 Labeo calbasu | reverse complement strand
ACTGTTTGTTATGATAGGACAATATTTTGTCGAGATACAACTATTTAAAAATCTGGAATCTGAGGTTGCAAAAAAAAAAAAAAAAAAAAAAAAAAAAAAATCAAAATATTGAGAATATCGCCTTTACAGTAGTCTAAATGAAATTCTTAGCAATGCATATTACTAATCAAAAATTAAGTTTTGATATATTTACGGTAGGAAATTTACAAAAAATTTCATGGAACTTGACCTTTACTTAATATCCTAATGATTTTTGGCATAAAAGAAAAATCAATAATTTTGACCCATACAATGTATTGTTGGATATTACTAGAAATATACCTGTGCTATTTACGACTGGTTTTGTGGTCCAGGGTCACATATATTTAATCAAATGGTTTACTGAATTATATCATGCGACACTTTGTACTTTACCGCTCTACACTGTAAAATGGATTGATAGTAGTTTTGGATGCTAATCGGTTAATACAGCAATCCAAAATACAGTAACCGCTACGATACAAAAACTGCACGGGAACCAAAGACACCAGCAATGACAGGTACTTTATTACCAGAATCTAAGCACAATCACTCGAACACACACTTTTACTTACGTTATGAAGGTGATGAGGGTGTGAGTGATCGTACTCCATGGTGTTGTGCGGCAGAGAGGAGTCATGCGTGTGTGGATGCCCAGGAGGGTAGAGGCCTCCTGATCCGTTCAGCAAAGCCAGACCGTTGGGCAGTTTGTGGTGGAGGTGATGGCAAGCCTGGGGCATCATGGGAGCGGTGTGACCACAGCCCGTGTGCACGCTTCCATTCACATGGCTGGAGCCAGGCAGCGTGGAATATTCCAGAACGTGTCCGTTCATCTCCGCAGGCTGGTACATGTAACTTGGAGAGTCGAATTCTACAGAGAATAATTTTTTTACATTAGTAATTATTTAATGGGTAGTTTATGTCTTCTTGTGTGACATGCTGAACTCCATCAAAAACTATTTGTTAATTCTTCTGTAATTATTATACAATGCTATTCAAAAGTTTATAGTAATAAAGATGTATTTAAATTAATTTTATACCATTCATAATTTTGGAAAATAAATTAATATGTATATTTTTTTAAATCAAGGACAGTAAAAGACATTTATAATGTGACAAAATATTTCAAAAGAAATGCTGAATTTTCCCTTATCAAATAAATAATGAAAAACATCAGTTTCCACATAAATAATGTGCAGCATAACTGTTTTAAACATTAATAATAATAATAATGTGTTTTGCGCAGCAAATCAGTATATTAGAAAACTGGAGTAATGATGCTGAAAATTCAACTTTGCATCACAGAAATAAATTACATTTTAAAATATACTTAAAAAGAGAAACAGTTATTTTAAATAGTAATAATATTACAAAATATGACTGTTTTTTCTGTATTTTTTATCAAATAAATGTAGCCTTAGTGAGCATAAGAGACTTCCAAAAATCTTACAAACTCCAAACATTTGAACAGTAGTGCAAATGACAACACCTAACTTTTTTATTGTTTAGAAAATATTAACACACAAAAAATAACTACACTAACAAATTATAGTCAATCATATGTCAATATTGCATTAAAAATGCTGAGGAAAAAGCACAAATATGAAATTACAATGAAATTTACAACAAAACCTGACTAGTAGCGAACCGGAGTGTGTGTGCGATTAAAGTGAGCAGGCCCATTTGTGGCCTATTTCAGGGGGAGGTGTGTCTGTGTTACTACTTATACACACCGCTGTGGCCAGCGCTGTTTATTCTGTTACCCAATCTCATTGAGAGTGGAAGAGAGAGAAAAAAAGACAGAAAGAAAGAAAACTTCAAAGGGCCGGCTGTCGAGAAGAGGCAATGAAAACCAGGCCTGGATCAGGAGGTGGACTCTAATTCAATTTCATAAAGAATTTATTGACATAACATAACCTCTCTTAACCTTACAGAAATACTACATAAACTAAAACAACACAGCGCTGCTGGTCTCATTACTACATATCTAAATATAAAAATAACAGTGGCTGCAAAAGAAATTGATACTTAAAGTAACATATATACTAAACAAAAATATACAATGTAAAAACATTGTGATGATTTTGGATGTTACAATGATGGAAATTCAATCATTTTTTAATAATCATTTAGTACTGTGGTACACAGTGTCCCCAACAAGCATATGGACAAAAAGTCAAACCTAGACTAGGAAGTAAACAAGAAGTGTGGCACTTACTATGCAGACTGTTCTGCTGACGGTTCCTCCACAAGCACATGACGATGAAGACAAGCAGAATGAGCACCATGACGCCCAAAACACAGCCCACGATCAGGTAGAGCAGGCCGCCCGGCTGACTGGGTGTATCTGCGGGGTAAAAGCCTGGAGGGGTTATGGGACGCTGGCTGGGCACACCTGGAGGTTGACGGGCTGTAGGAAAAGAAATACAAAGTGAGTTTGAAGAGATGAAACATCTGGGTGTCTTTCAAGAGAATATGTCACAAGCTCTGCATTTATTAGATAGTGATTTAGTGTTTTGTTTTTTTTACATTTACAGAAGGAAGTGCCCGTGCAAAAACTATATTTCAGTTTTTATGCATATGCTAGGATAAGTGTACAGTGGGCAGGATGCACATTTTGTCATCAGAGTGGTTTTAGCACATTGAACGGGTATATTTGTAGCAATACATTGTTACAAAGATCATGTTTCATGAAGATATTTTTTTAATTTCCTACTATAAATATATCAAAATTTAATTTTTGATTAATAATATGCATTGCCAAGCACTTATAGAGAGCAAAAGCTGGAAGTTTGCAACTGTTCAAGTAAAAATTCCATTACTTTACTCTAAAAGGGAATTGATTTTGAATGACAACTTATAAATATTTAAAAACTGTGAGCTACGAGGTTCTTAATAAATTGATAACAGTGTGGGGGAAAGTTGCTTTTAAAAGTAATGCATAACAATATTGCATTACTTCATAAAGAAGTAATTGTATTACTTACTCTTTATGGAAAGTAATACATTGGTGCTTTTGCATTGCTTTTTGTCATATGGGCTGGGATCACTTATTTAAAAAAAATAAAAAAAGTCATAAGTAGAAGGGGTCTATTTGTAGCAATAGCCAAAAATACATTGTAAGTGTCAAAATTATCGACTTTTCTTTTATGTCAAAAATCATTAAATAAAGATCATGTTCCATGAAGATATTTTGTAAATTTCCCACCGTAAATATATCAAAACTTAATTTTTGATTAGTAATATGCATTACTAAAAACATTTGGACAACTTTAAAAGCGATTTTCTCCATATTTCGATTTTTTTTTGCCCCCTCAGATTCCAGATTTTCATATAGTTGCATCTATTTAAATATTTTCCTATCTTAACAAACCATATATTAAATGGAAAGCTTATTTTTTAAGCTTTCAGATGATGCATAAATCTCAGTTTTAAAAAATTGACCCTTATGACTGGTTTTGTGGTACATGGTCTCAAATGGGGAAAAAAAAACCCTTCTGTTACTTATGTGAAAAAGTAACTCAGATATTTATTTGCAAATGTAAAAAGTAATGCGTTACTTTTATAGTTACTTGAGAAAAGTAATCTGATTACATAACTCACGTTACTTGTAATGTGTTACCCCCAACACTTGTTAATTATGCTTTTGTCGAAGCCATCAGCTCACGCTTCAACTTATTTTGTAAATCTGTTTAACAACGGAATTTCAGGTGAAAAGTTACATTACCCATAATCATTACAGATAATCGTGACAAGCAAATCACATTACAAGACAACTCTAGTGACAGTCCTCTCCCATGAAGTACTGCGAATGAGTCCGTTTCAAACTACATAATATTTGTATGCATAATATACATCTTTTGCAATAAAACATCTTGTTTTTATATACATAACACCTTTGAATCAATACATTTAGATTTCTTCATTGTTTTTAATTCAGCTATGTAATTCACAATGCTATACAGAATTGCAGTTCTTTCACTAAAGCCATTTAGTGTCTTTTTGTCCATTTTTCAAATACTTTTTTGCTTTAAATCAAAGTTCTATAATGTTCTGATTCACCCTGTAGCTGGTTGGTTTAGTTCATTTGGTTGGTTATAACTCTGAAAGAAAGTCTTTTTTAAAATCCCTACAGGAAAACTGAATAGTAACAGTAACAGTCATGTCTGTATAACTAATGGGACAGGATAAATTATGCACCGTTTAATACTAATGCTCAAAAACTTAGGATTAGGGGTTTGTTCAAATCTCTAACCCAAGTTTAAGCAATAATAAAGCACCGCTAACAAGTGCTGGCAGATAACAAAGCAACTGTTGTCAGTCTTAAACTCTGTGGTAGCAGCAGGTCTGTTTGCACTCCATGATTTTTATTTGCTCTGGCTGTGAATGACGCTCTGGTTTGATTTCAACAGTGCTGTATTAGGGCAGTTATCAGTGAATGATGTCAAGGAGACACAGCACAATGTCTCTCTTTGTCTAGCTACTAATAAAACGATAGCTCGCTTTCCTCTGTCATTACCGCAGGGGCTTTATGGGTTCCTGTCTACACGTTAAATATAGCATTCCTGTGATGGCACTTCAGCCTCTCACCTTTGGTCTCGCAGATCATGACGTTACTATATTCGCTCTCGCCGCCGTCGTTAAAGCACTGCATCTTGATGTCGTACGACGTCTCAGGTTGAAGCTGACCAATCAAGTGCCAGAATTTGAAGCCTAGGGAAAGGAGGCGGGAAGAGGAACGCAATGAATGAGAAGGGCTTTTCTCAAAGCATGTGTTGTTCTCTCCAAACCACAATTCATTTTCTCAATCTCATTTTTCTTTCTCGCACACACACACACACACACACACACACTCTCGCTCTCATTCTCACAGTGTCCCAGAAGGATTCAGACAGTTGCTTTGCTGCAGACAGACTCCTTATAAGGAAGCTTAACGTTTGTTCTGGCCTGGCTCCAGTATTCCCACTGAACACACTCAGGGCCCTGTGTACACACACACACACACACACACACACACGTCGTAGCAGCCGCTCACCACAGTCTCTCACACACGTATGTTGAGAGCCAGCTCTCTAATTACAGTTTGTGTCACAATATTTTATTTGTGTAGCTCACTTCTCTTTTTAATACAGTGAAGGCATGGTGTACACTAAACTACCAGCTGCTGCACTGCATAATGAGAGAGAAAAACACAAAACACACACTTACGAAGTCACACATGCATGAAAAAAAGCATCAGAGACTGTTTAGTGCAGTTTTTTCCCTGCACACACAATACATCAGTGTTTCCAGCACTGCTATTAAGCGCCACTGCTGAATCAACGGTGACACGGCAAAAGAGATATAAACTGTGACTTTGCAGTCTGAAGTTTATGTGATGGGAAAATTTAAAGTACCACAAAATAATACAAATATAATAAATAAAAATGTCTTCTATTGCACTGTTTTTGCTGGATAATCGCTAAAATGAATATACAGCACAGCCAGTGTAGTCTGATTCAAAACTAAATAAACCAACTCTCGTAATGAATTGGTCAAAAAGACATACACACTTACAAGGTTTGAATCAGCCTACCGAATTTAATCATAGTGGTCTCATGTTTAGAAAAACATGAGGTTATACACACTTTTATAAAAGAACGCCATTATATTTATTATTTTAAAGTTAGCAGGGAAAAAAAAACTTATTTTATGCCAAAAATCATTACTATATTAAGTAAAGAGCATGTTCCATGAATATATATAAATTTCCTACCGTAAATACACTGAAACTTAATTTTTGATTAGCAATATGCATTGCTAAGAACTTCATTTGGACAACTTTAAAAGCAATTTTCTCAAAATGTTATTTTTTAATGGAACCCTGGGTTCCAGATTTTCAATTAGTTGTATCTCGACCAAATATTGTCCTATCCTAATAAACCAGATATTTTATTTATTCGGCTTTCAGATGATGTATAAATCTTACTTCCAAAACACTGACCCTTATGACTTGTTTTGTGGTCCAGGAAGACATAGGAAATTAATCAGATGTTGTTGTTTTTTTTTTATTTTATTTTTAAAAACCTTCAAAAAAGCATTTTTTTAAAAAAATATTTGTATGGCTCATTAATAGGAAAATATTTTTAGAATTATACTAAAAGGCCTTTTACTTGCTAAAAAATATTAACTATCAATTAATATATATCTTCAGAATTTTTGATTAAGTTGATAATGTAGAGGCCTTAGATTAGAAAACGGTGTATCAAGTGACGACAAATTACACTTTTAAGGGTTAAAAATTATCCTATTCAGTTTCATAATTCAAATCCTAATTCATGATCCAGTCCATTTTTTTATGATTAAAATAAAGTCCCATCCTACATTTTATGTCCTGTTTCACTTAGAAATCTCGGATTACAAGTAAAATGGGTTGCAAACAGCATTTCACATTGACTTAAGACTATAACAATCTGTAGGACACACTCCTGAGGTTTTTATAAACGCTGAGACTTATGAAGTCATCTTATCTGCCCAGCATGTTTCTGACAGCTTGTTGTTTGGATGGACGAGGAGAGGTTTATGGGGCCAATGTGAAGAGAGAGAAAGAGGGGGTAAAAAGTAAAAATAGGAGGCAGAGGAGAGGCGACGGCAGTTAACATTCCTCTCAGAAACTTGAATCCCTCTCTGAGCGGTCAGTGTTGGGTTTCAGTTCAGGCCCATTAGTATGGCAGCCATTTATTAAAAACACATTTTACACAGGCTCATTACTCTGAGCGCGGAACTCGCTACACATCAATCAACAGATTACGCTTTCTTTGTCCCGCCCCCTCTGAGACCGAATATACATTACACGCTCATACTACACGGCTCTCTGGAATACTTCATCCTGATTGGTCTTCAGCACTTACCAGTCAAATACTTATGTGTAATGTCTACAAAACTCTGTAACTGACCACTGTCCCAGGCAACTGGTTTCCTGGACAGCTGTGTTTGTTTCATAATGCGTATTCTCTCAGAATGAAATTTCAATATTTCATGTCAAATTGTTTATGTATTGTGTAAGTCGCCTTGTAATAAGAGCATTAACAGAAGAAAGAGACCATGATCTCACCTTCCACCACATCTCTCTTGTAATCACTGTCATTGTCGCTGTCTGTTGGCCGATAGTAGATGTAGAATCCCTGGATGGGGGTGTTGTTATTACTGGAAGGGGTGTACTATGAAAGAGAGCAAAAGAAAAAGCAAATTACATATTTTTTTGCTTCCTCAATATACATTTGCTAATAATTATGCCATCAAAGATAAGAACCTAGCTAAAGTTTAACTAGAATCAAGACATCCTGCTCTACTTAAAACGATCACAATGTACACATTTGCATCACTTCATTCTCTGAAGTATACAGTTTTTCTCCATATAATGGACTGATATGGTGCCCCGATTGTGAACTTCCAAAAGGCAGTTTAAATGCAGCTTCAAACGATCCCAAATGCGATTGTAAACGATCCCAAAATTGTTGAAAATTGTTGTTCTGGAAGTGGAGTTCTCCTTTAAGCCTTGTCTGTGAAACCGAGGAAAAGACTTCTATACAACAATGACCTCTGTTAAGATTGGCTAACCTTTTACCTAAAGACTTAGTTAAAAATACAATTTCTGTTTTTATTTATGCACTCAAACATGCATGACTGAATAGGGACAAACTCTACAAAAAATGCATGTTAAAAGCATTGCAACGGAGTGTGCAGTGTTTGTAAAAACAATTCATTCTTTATTCAAGTTTGATCTTTTCAAAGAAATTGTTTGTTTCTTAAATTCAACTCTGGATTCAATCCAGGACCCAGATTATTAGTCAGTAATGACAGAACGTTTTTGTTTGACCTTAAATGACTACTTTTATGATGTTTTAATGTCATTTTTTAGGCTTGAAAGTTTCAAATACAAGTAATTGTAATGGCACTGGAAAGAACAACCAGTACATTCTTCAAAATAATTTCCTTTTCCACAAAAGAAAGTTTGGAATAATTTGAAGGTTGATTACACTGCAAAATCTTAATTTCTAAATGAGCTATTCCTTTAAGACACATCAAACCTTTTCTTCTCATGCATGTCTTCTAAAAATAGCTTGACTCGCTCTGTCCGTTCCACTCATTAGAGCTGCATAAGTCCTCCTAATCTGTTCTGAACTCACACACACTTTTTCCTGCAAAACTGCACCAGTAACCATTGCCAATTACAGGTCTGTTTGGACATTCTAGGGTGGCTCTCAGGGGCTGATGGGAAAAGCAACTAACACAGCGTCTGGAAAAGTGCACACACAAATACTCTGCTAACTTGCTGAAAAGCACTTCAGCACAACTGGCACTGCAGAGAAGAATAAACCGAGAAGGCGTGTTGTGAGTGAGCTTGTTGTGGTTAGTTCTGGACAGTTTTGACGCTCTCATTTTCGAATTAAGCATGAAATGTGAGCATAATTAAATTGGCTATTAGATATAAAAGGCATACGTATAAAACATTAACACACACACACACACACACTGGTTTAAACCCCTGAGCTGCTAATACGAGGTTCAGGGTTATTCCTTCAACAGGCCAGAAACAGAAACAACATTTGTTTGTACAAGTGGTGAAACCCTTTATAAGATTAATGTGCTAATGATACACATACAGAAGCATGGAATGATAGAAAAACTCACAGTTTATTCAGTGATGAGTTATTGAGTGCCTGACAGAAACTGTTCCAAAACCGAGTGAGCTGCCTCACTATCTGCTGCCTCTAAATGCAGCTGCCTTCATTTTAGCCAGGACAGTAGCATATTTTGTTGCCTACTGTAAGCAACAGCTTTTGTGTCACTCACTAAATGCTGTCTAGATGGGAATCTCAGGTTTTGGGGTGGACTTAGTGTACTTAATTTGGCAGTTAATGTACAGTACTGCACTCGTGTGCCTGTTATACTTACAGTCCAGCGTAACATGATCTGAGTATCGCTGACAGCGTCAGTGGAAGAGATGTGAGGGCCAGTGATCGGACGGTTTGAGACGGGTGGATTCGACAGGGAGACCTGGTATGGCCTGGAGGTGGCACTAGCAGGGCTTTCACCATAATTATTCATGGCAATGACACGGAAACGATACGTGGAACCTGTCACAAAAAGATTTATTAGACCAAATGAGTTTTATTTTCGTAGTATGCTCATAATACATTTATGTCCCCAGTTATTTGGACCAGATGGGGATAATTCATCCAAAATTGAAAATTCTGTCATTAATTACGCACACTCATGTCGCTCCAAACCCGTAAGACCTTGAATGTAGTAGCTGCGTTGCTGTCTATGCAGGGTGAGAAAGCTCTCAGAATTCATCAAAAATATCTTAATTTGTGTTCCGAAGATGAACGAAGGTCTTACGGGTAAGTAATTAATGACAGAATTTTTATTTTGGGGTAAATTAACACTTAAATAGTTATTTAATTGTTAGAATTGGTCTTAAAACTAAAGTGTGAACCAAATAATATGTGATGCGATCAGGGAAAACCTGTCGGATGTCGCACTGGGATGTTTCAGGAAATTTGAAAAATAGTTCAAATGTCATTTTTTTGGTCAAAATTAGGTTTTCATTAAATTATTATTCTATAACATTTTGTCTATTATCTCTGAAAATATCTTAATGAAATTCACTCGTTTAGTGCAGAAAAATAGCGATTTATTGCTGCAAGTGTCTTTCTCTTATGTTAAGAACGCGCTGCAGAGGTGCTTTCTCTGAACACCACAAAAACAGTTAACCTATCAAAATAAACCATGTAACATATTTAATAAAGTTGTATCAATGCACATTCTCCGCCAGTCCTGTGTAAACTACGGCACGCAAAGTGACGGAGCGCAACAATGCAGTCTGAAGTACTGTAGCTGCTCACTTAAATGATCTTCCTCATCTCAATCTTGGTGATGTCAGTGCCCTAAACGATGTCATAATGGTCTATTTCACATCCAGAGATGAAGGATCGGATGATGAAGTTACTAAAGAGATGGAGTCAGATGACAATCTGTTTTATGCAAAGTGCACAAACACTTGCGCTGCGCTCGCTTTTCTAAATGTAAACTACAAGGTAGGTTATCTAAACATACAAGGGGTCATCAAAACGGAAAACAGACTGTCTGTTTGTGTAATGATGCAGTATAGTGCTTCTGACTTGACAGACAGCTCTCGTTAAACCCGAGAATTGAAAATTAAAGCCGTCTCACTTTAAACCTGTTTTTCTCAAAATTCCATTCCTGAAAATCACAGCTATCAGCCAACTTAAGACGTTACGCTATGATCAAAATAAAAACTGTTTTAGAAAGGGCTTTCATACGGTATCAAAACCTAAAAAAGGTCAAATTTCACCACGTGTTGGGATTTCCTAGATCGCATCATATATATTTAAATAATATTAATAAGGACTGGGAATCATCCTGTGGAAACCCTGGTTTCACCTCACCTGGTTCCAGGTTCCGCACTTCCACAGACAGTTTAAGCGGTGAGATATTATCAGCTGCGATGATCCAGTCACCACTTCTGCCCTGTTTCTTGTACTCCACGCGAAACGCCGTGATCGGAGATCCACCATTGGCTCGTGGGATCCATGTAACATAAACAGAGCTTTCTGTCGCCATAGAGATAGTTGGCCGGTCTGGGGCCTCAGGAACTTGGGGATGAAACCAACCAATTAGAAGTTTGGACAAAGTAAATGCAAACTAAAGCCTTATTAGTCAGTTTTCCAAAAATAAATAGCAGCTTTCATGTCAAGTGCAAAATGTAAACTCTACATCCATCAGTGAAAAGAGCAAAAGAGCAGACAAAGATAAAATAAACCAACACACACAACAGACCGACAGCATGCCAGAGTCAATTGAGTACTTACTGAATGGGCTCTGAGCCATAGACAGAGACGCAAGCAGAGAGAGAAAGACAGAGCAAAATTTATGTGGCAAATAAAAGTGGGTCCATACCCATTAGAATCGAAATGTGCACAAACACACTCAGACTCTAATTACAGAAATACATCTCGCACATCTGCGAGTCCCTGCACATGTTATAAGAATACTTCACCCAAAATGAACATTTACTCACCCTTGTGTCATATTTTGACATGGAACACAAAAGGAGATATTTTGAACAGTCTTCTTGCACTCTTTTTCATATATATCAGCATACTGCATACTGAAAGTTCTCATTTGGCCTCAGAAGACAAGTTGTGTGGGCTTAAATTCTGGTATTTTTTTTGGTGGTTAACAGTACCCGTTTACAACATGGTTTCACTGTATGTAAAATAAGTATGAACACTTCAAAATATCTCCTTTTGTGCTCTGCAGAGCACATACAAGAGGATTTTCGTTTTTTGGTGAAGTACTCTTGGAGGTTAAGTACATCACTGATCATTAGTAAACAGAAAGCAGCGTCAAAGTGTTGTGGGATGTCCTCTTACCTCTGTCATGTATGACCACTCCATAATAAGTGTTAGTGGTTTTATCTTCCTGTGCTTTCTCTGGAAGAGACACAATTGGAGCCTTGGAGGGGTTCTTATTGGAGGAAGTCCTCTCTGAGAGGAAAAGAAAGAAAAGTTATGATTTGATTCATAATGCTGTATTGTATAATACTGTACTGTGATGGAAAACATGGTTTGGCCTCAGTTACCAAACCACGAATGTGCATTACGAGCAGCATGTGAACAAGGAAACAGTGCTTTTTTTTATGCTTACTGTAATTCTAGAAGATGCATGAGCTAGAAAATAATAAAATATCTGCCTGTGCAATGAGGAAAATTCAATTAATTGCAGTAAATTATGTAAAAAAGTAAATTGATTATTTGCAAGTGCCATAGTACAGAATGTAATATTTCAATATAATATAATATAATATAATATAATATAATATAATATAATATAATATAATATAATATAATATAATAAATATAATATATACTGTTAAAAAGTTACCGTTAAAATGTAATCAGAATTTAAAACTATTTTTATATTTATTTTTTATTTATTCTTTTGATGGAAAAGCTAACATAACATGATCCTTCAGAATATCCTTCATTCTAATCTGATTTAGTGCTCAAGAAACATTTCTTATTATTATCCATGTTGAAAACAGTTGTGCTTCTTAACATGTTTGTGGAAATCATAATTTTTTCAGGTTTCTCTCTTTTTCCTTATATTTTATTTTGTCTAGATAACTGCATATATTTGCATTTTAGTTGTGATTTTTATTGTGTATTCATGTATTTGTATTTTTTCAGTATTTTACTTTTTACCCCCTTTTCTTTGTAGACGTGTATATGCGTGTAAGATGCTCTGTTTTTGTTTTTAGGGTGACTTTTTAACATTCTGTTAAGGGTCTACAGATGAAAAATAACCTTTTTGACTAATTCTGGCACATTTACAGTCATATTTAATGTGCATTGCCCCTGTAAACAAATAAACAACTAAACTGAATAAGTGAATAAAAAGTTCAAAAGAACATTAATTTGTAATATTTTGAATAAGTTTATAAATGTCTATTCTGTCACTTTTGATCAATTTAATGCATATTTTGCTGAATAAAAGTGTAAGTTTGCTTCAATTTAAAAAAAAAAAAGAAAGAAAAAAAAAAAAACATGTACTGACTCCAAACTTGTTAACAGTGTGTATATGTAAAGTAATATGCATTCATTTCTAAACCAAAACACAATTCTGGAGCTATTTTCCACTGTTCCGATTCAATTGTATGATCTAGTTCTGATGTAATCAAAGGCAAACAGTGAAAGTGAAAATGTGTTTCAGCTGGGTGAAATGCTAACTGAATTCTCACCCTTTCCGGTACGAAAGGTCAGCATGGCGGGCTGGCCCTCTCCTGCAGCGCTGCGCGCCACCATCAGAACCTCATACAGACTGGACGGCTCCAGCTCAGACAGGGGCAGGGACTTCTCACTGCCTGGCACCCGCACCGTGTGCCAGTTCCCCACTACATTACCCATGTCGTCCACCTACAGCACATGCACAGTCAGGTGACGGTTTTATTGTACGTAGTGATCTCATGCACACAGGTGTACCTTTCAAACCTCATATACGCTCAAAGTCTGACTTTGCACACACTGCATGTAAAGCTGAACAAAGAACAGTAATTGCTTTCTTATTCTCCTACTCTGAATCATGACAAAAGATCAACCCACTCAACTATTCCTGAAAGCGCAAGCTGTGTCACTTTTTCCTGAGCCAACGTGACAAACGCCAATGCAATCTTGAAAAGAACCAAAGCGGTTTTATTAGCCAAGGGAGCTTATTATTGAAGAAAACACAGGCTTTTAAAGAGGAAATGACCAACTTCTTACCAAAACGCTCTTGGCTGGCAGGTACTGCTGAATTGTGTTAGCACTGGCTTTACAGTAAACGGCACAGGGCGTTGTTATGAGTATGTGCTCATTCTCAAATCTAATAACTATAAATCTGACCTGATAACTAGTGCCAGGGGAAAAGAAGAGGGTGGAGTGAGATTCAGTCACTCTTGACGAGGTAATAACAGTCTACATTTTGTGTCCCACTTAAGAAGTACATCAGCAAAACATTAATAATGGAGAATATGATATCTTACCTTGCGGTATTTAACGAAGTATGCATTGATGGGGATACCCCAGTCCCGACCTGCTCGCCACTCTAGATCATACATGTTGGGTTTGTGCGTTTGCGGCGGGCTGATAATGATTGGTGCTTCTGGCGTAGGTTTTTCGCTGCTTCTCTCGGTGGGCGGCCCTATCGATTCGCCAATCCCCTCCTCCCCAGTGGAGGGGAACAGTTCATCACCCTCATCGCTCTGGACAGGGTGGACAGAAGGCTGAGTCTCCATGGGAGCTCCAGACATGGAACTAGACTGGGGTTCTGTAAGAGGGAAAAAAAAAAAAAAAAAAAAAAGAGCAATTTTGGTCATAAATCTTTTTTTTTTTTCAGATATACATTTAATTATATGAGACTTAGGGCCACAAAATCATCATAAGTAGCATGGGTATATTTGTAGCAACAGCCAACAATACATTGTATCACCAAAAATCACCAAAAATCATTAGGGTATTAAGTAAAGATCATGTTCCATGAAGATATTTTGTAAATCTTCTACCGTATATCAAAGCTTAATTTTTGATTAGTAATATGCATTGCTAAGAAGTTCATTTGGACAACTTTAAGGGCGATTTTCTCAATATTTTGATTTTTTTCTGCACCCTCAGATTCCAGATCAAATAGATGTATCTTAGCCAAATATTGTCCTATCCTAAACCATAACTCAATGAAACGCTTATTTATTTAGCTTTTAGATTATGAATAAATCTTAAATTTAAAAAAAAATTCACCCTTATGATTGGTTTTATGGTCCAGGGTCACATATTAATGCTTTTGACTGGTTACACTATTTTAAGGTTCTGCTGTTACAGTGTATTTATCCACATTACTATAGTACTTGCTATAGGGTAAGTTTAGGATTAATTGCTTGTAATTATGCATAATTTCTTTACTATAATAAGTACATGCAACATTTGTAGCTACTCCCAATACGCAAGGCTGGAAACTACTTTCCACTTTCCAACTTTCCACTGGCATTAAAATAAAAAGCTGGGAACCTTCAAAGAAGCATTTAATAAAGCTCTATTATTAATGAATTCATTTTTACTAAACCCCACCAGTCCATTGGGAATCAGTGCTTCTGACGATTGCTTGGCAGCCGATCATCTGAACACAACTTGTGTGAACTTTAGTAAAAGGCGACAAAAACTTGCATTCATGTGGATTTCATTTACATGCAAGTACCCGTTCACCATGCATGTTGTACTCATGTCACCGCAAAATAAGGGTCAGATATCAACTGAATAATCCCAGCTAAACAGCTGAAAAGCAGTTGTAGGAGAGGTGAGGTTTGTTGTTGGTTCTTAGGGTCTCTCATTCGTAGTAGTTGGGTGTGTGGCACTGGTTTACCTTACAAAACAAACAGCCCCAGAGTCAGTAACACCAGAGCTCAAACTGGGCCCGTCGCCAGCCACCACACATTCCTCCTTCGGCCATTAAAATACCAGAGCGAATCAGAGCCCTACACCAGCTCACAAACCCACCTTGGAAATCATGCCCTGTTTGAGCCACAGGGCAAACCCTGAATGCTTCATGGGTAAGCCACAGTCTTACACCTGGCATCTGAAATGAATGATGAGAAGTGGACTTTTACATTTAAGTTTAACAATGCAAGACTCCGTCTGAAGTTGCCAGGCTGTTGCTGGGGTGTTCTGTGTGATTGCTAGGACATTGTGAGTGTGTTCTGGGTAGCTGCTTACTGGCACCCCGCTCACCTTCAAGTCAGTATGACATTCTGGTCCTTAAATGTGAATCTGTTTCTCTCTACAAGTAAGTCTATTGGCCTGTCGCAATACTAGCACTTGTGTGTACATGTCAGGAAGTGCAAAAGGCTGTCCCAGATCTGAAAAATGCCAAACCTCAGTGCCCTTAGCACACAGTATTAAAGGGTTACTCCACCCCAAAATGAAATTTTGTCATTAATCACTTACCCCCATGTCATTTCAAACCCGTAAAAGCTTAGTTCGTCCTCTGAACACAAATTAAGATATTTTTGATGCATTCTGACAGCTCTCTGACCCTCCCATAGACAGCCATGTAATTAACATGATCAACGTCCAGAAACACAAGGAGATTGGTAAAATAATCCATGTGACATCAGGAGTTCAACCGTAATTTTACGAAGCTACGAGAATACTTTTTGTATGCAAAGAAAACAAAAATAACGACTTTATTCAACAATTCGTGTCCTCTGTTTTCTACGTTTATTCATGCTTTGATTCGAATGAAAACAACGTATCCATGTGTTGCGCTGACACAAAACAGCATATGCCATTTGCGTTCAGGGAATCCACTCCAAAATGGCCCTACGGTGATGCAGAGATGAATAATTGTTGAATAAATTAGTTATTTTTGTTTTCTTTGTGTACAAAAAGTATTCTCATAGCTTTGTAAAATTACAGTTGAAGCCCTGATGTCAAATGGATTATTTTACCGATCTCCTTGCTACATTTCTGGACGTTGATCGCGTTAAATACATTGCCGTCTATGGGTCAGAGAACTGTCAGAATGCAACAAAAAAATATTAATATTCTTAGCTTTTACGGGTTTGGAACGACATGGGGGTAAAGTTATTAATGACAAAATTTTCATTTTAGGGTGGAGTAACCTTTTAAGTTCACCGAAGTTCACACAATCTCTAAAACCGCTAAGGAACAGTATTTAAGGTTAAGTGTATCCCATTATTCACGTTCAGGAACATACTTGCCCCAAAATTGGGAGAATTTTAAGGAGAAGTCCACCTCCAGAAAAACAATTTACAGATAATGTACTCACCCCCTTGTCATCCAAGATGTTCATGTCTTTCTTTCTTCAGTCGTAAAGAAATTTTGCTTTTTGAGAAAAACATTACAGGATTTTTCTACATATAATGGACTTCTATGGTGCCCCGAGTTTGAACTTCCAAAATGCAGTTTAAATGCGGCTTCAAACGATCCCAAATACGGTTGTAAATGATCCCAGCTAAGGAAGAAAGGTCTTATCTAGCAAAACGATTGGTTATTTTCATTTAAAAAAAAATACAATTTAAACACTTTTTAATCTCAAACGCTCGTCTTGTCTTGCTCTGCCTGTACTCTGTGTATTGTGGCTCAAGACAGTTAGGGTATGTCAAAAAAATCGTATTTTCTACCTCAACTTCAAAAATCATTTCAAAATCATCCTACATCGCTGCAGAAGTACTGACCCAGTCTTCGCAAAGTGAACATGCAAAGAAGATCAAACACCCTTAACAAAAAAGGTAAAACAGCAATATAGAACGATTCTGAAGTTGAGGGAGAACATGAGATGGGAGTTTTTCGACATACCCTAACTGTTACGAACCGGAAAAAAACAGAGGTCAGGAAGAGCAAGACAAGACGAGTGTCTGACATTAAAAAGTATATAAATTGTATTATTTTTATGAAAATAACCAATCGTTTCACTAGATATGACCCTTCTTCCTCGGCTGGGATCGTTTACAACTGCATTAGGGATCGTTTGAAACCGCATTTAAACTGCATTTTGGAAGTTCAAACTCGGGGCACCATATCAGTCCATTATATAGAGAAAAATCCTGAAAAGTTTTTTTATTCAAAAAACAATTTCTTTATGACTGAAGGAAGAAAGACATGAAAATCTTGGATGACAAGGGGGTGAGTAAATTATCTGTAAAGTATTGTTCTGGAAGTGGACTTCTCCTTTAAGGGAAGAAGTTAAATCATCTGGATATTACATATAATTTAGTAGGAAAATATAAAATTTTGCACATTTTAGCTGTGCAGAGACGAGTATGCGCATTTCGTAAAATGCCAAACTTTATGCTTGGGTTCAGGGTTTGTTCAAATCGCTAATCATAAGTATGAGCAACAGTAATAACAATGCTTGCCTTAGCAAACATCACTAATGAAAGCATTATACAGTAAATACAGTTCTGACATTTTGATCTTCTCTCTAAGTCTTTCTCCATTGTGACTCACATGTGCCCGACTATGTGTGATCATTAATGTCTGGTGCAGTGGGTATTATATAAACAATACAAGGGTGAGGCAGAGACACAGAAAGCGAGTTTGAGAGAAACAATCAGGCCTCGGACTTTGCTCGGGCTGCACATCATCTTGACTCACCCACTGTCAAAAAGGCCTCTGCTTGGGCAGAGCCAAGCTCACTGGATGCCTTGCATGTGTACAGCCTGGATGTACAGCTTGCAGTACATCAAAATATAACTTTTGCTGTCTTTAAATTAATCATTGAAGTCATTTATATGCTGAAGTACTCTAAAAGGTGCATGACATGACCTTTTTTGCATATAATGCATTTAAAATTGAACAGGAAAACAAAAAAATATTGATGACTCATCTTGTTTAAAGGGGCGTATACAAATTTTTGCTCTCTAGAATGAAAAAAAAAAACCCTCCTTCTAATTCCACCTGCTTTTGACCAGCAAGCAAGTAACAAATTACAGTTGACAAACTAAACTCTATTGGCTACTAAAAATACAGGAAATTAAACTGCTCAGTCAGATATTTTATGAGGTCAACACAAGTCCAATCAGCACCCTCAGTTATATTTAAAGCACTAAATCCAGTCAACGTGAGTTGATCACGTCTAACGGTGTTTCTTCTGTTTCCAGCGGCCTTCGGATCACATATCTATCTCAAATCTTGCTATTAAACATAAACAACTCTGCTTTTACACTGACCTGCATTTTATCAGTGCGAAATAAATCACCCTTGTAGCCGAGCCAGGAAAAAAGCGATACGAGCCAACATTTGGAAAAGACCTCCGTCATGTTTTATCTATTCTGAAGTCTGCATATCTCCAAGCTTATCAATCATGTTTGGAGACACAGCAAGGCTGAGGAATAGCCTCGGAGGAGGGCAGGGGAGGGCTGTGTGTGTGAGAGAGATGTGAATTAATAAATATAGGGCTAGCTGTGTGTGATGTTGACAGCTGGGTGGTCTGGTCCTCGTCATAACCTTGTGTAGTTACTCCTTACATTCCGCTGTCCAAGAGCTTATCCCCAACAGCACGCACAAAGCTCACTCTCACAGCCTTCTCATTGCCAGCCAAATACACCCACCCCAACTCCCCCTTCTCCAGCCAAACTCCAGCTAAACTTTCTGCCCTGCTGGAAGGATATACTGTCCCAACTCACTGTACGGTAAACCTGTATCTTCTGCTAGTAAAATTCTCTTTAAAGTTTTTATGATTACCCAGGGCGTTCTGAGTAGTTGCCAAGCTTTGGTTAGAGTGTTCTGGAAGGTTCCTGCATTAGGGCATTGTCTTACCTGATTGGACATTGAGACTTCTTGCTGATTGTGCTGAGCTAATTCCATTGTCAAACAGGCACTGGTAGATTCCTTGATCTTGAACTGTTACTGAAGAGATGTGAAGGGAGGAGCCAGCGATTTGGAGGCGGGGTGAAGAAGTGAGAGGGGCGGAGTTGAGGAGCCATGTGATGTTTGGGGTTGGACTACCACTGGCAGCACAGGTAAATCTCACAGAGGAGCCCACAGTCACAGCCTGATCTGACAAACCTTGCAGGATGCTTACTTGTGCTGTAAAGAGGGGAAGCGTGCTGGAGTTATTATACAAAATGAAATAATACAACTATTCCCCATTAGAGATGTAACGGCATAAAAATTTCTTATCACGATTACAGTGACCAAAATGATCACGGTTATCAGCATTATCATGGTATTATTAAAAATGTGCTGGAAAGTATTGATGCATAATTTGTTTCACCAAGTTTTATATTTAAAATCATCAAATAACTAATGAAATGACTGTTTTATGCATAAACACTAAAACAATAACACTACCAATGATGTCCAGATTTTAAATGACAATATGACTGACAACAGCTGATCTAATAACATGTTAGAAATGTTCAAATAAAACTTTGAAAAGGTTTCATAAAATGGTAAACCTCACATTTTAGCCTTTAAATAAAGAAAAGGGCTAAGTCAAAATCATAATTGGGTCATTCCATGACAAATTTCAGAAACTTCCCAACTCAAATTTTTGATTTTGCTAATATTTTTTCTAAAGAAATACAGACATGTATAACACTGAAAGCCAAAATATTAAATGTCATGAATGAATATTCACAAAGTGATCCACTATTTTGTTGAGGGAGGTCAAAATGGCAATTTTCACCTTAGATTCAGAGTCAAGTTACAGGGGGGTAAAAATGACTTCAGAAAGATGGCAGCATCATTATCTTATTTTTACACAGAGATTGTTAGTCCTACTAGTAAAATCTGTTGACTTTAGCAATCTTTGTTGCATTATGTGCCAATGGTGACCATTCAAAAATGGGCAAACAGCACTTTAAGTTTTTCTCCAAAGTTTGCATGCCTGTAACTCAAAAAATATTAAAGATATCTTAATGTCCTTTTAGGTATTGGGTCTTAACAAACTTTCCTTTTGGCATCTTCATTTTTAAGGCCCTGTATGGTCTGGTTCCAGAGATAATGGAATTTCAATATGGTTCCAGATCGTTAAAATGTACACATTTTCAGTGGTCAAAAACCAAATGTGGGTCAGTTTAAAAAAATATGATACTTCCTTTCTTTTAAAGAGGAATGTCTGAAGAACAAATAATGTTGAAACTAGAGATGCATCTCATTTCTTTCTGTCAATACAACTGCATTAAACATACCTGAGTCTGAGTGCCATAAATATTCTTTTTCCAAACTCTGAAAGGTGAAACTTGCCATTCTTACCTCCCTCTACAAAACAGTGGATTACTCAGTACCCATGACATTTAATATTTTGGCTTTTATCACTATACATGTCTATCTTTCTTTAGAATAAACATTAGCAAAATCAAAAATTTGAGCCGGGGACCTCTGGTTGAGTTGACACGGAATGCCAATTGATGAATAAATGATTATGTGTATTTTATCTGCACCATAAATAATTCTAGATACCTTATCCGAACTGTTTAAAATGTATAGAATCCACATAAGCTTGTTTTTCATCAACCAGTTAAAATTTACAGCAGGGCATGCAAATTCAGTCCATTTTTTTTGGCCAAACAAAATCTGCACACAGGCTAAATGTAAATGCAAGTCTCTGTAAATCCACTCTCTGACACTTGTTGGCGCTTATGAATAAGCAAAATTACAGCCGTTTCCGTAACCCCCGTGGACAAAGCAGCATTGCAATTAAGAAAACTACTTTATTAGGTTTTACATAAAGCGAAGATGAAAACAAAATGCTATCGAATGCTATTCTGAAGACAGTCAGAACCTTTAGAGGTGCATTCATATAATTAATTAATTCTAACATTCATTCGTATAAAATTCCCTTAACATCATTTTAAAACCTTCACCCAAAACGAAAGTACTCTGCGTGTAAATTTAAAATTTGCTTTATGCTGGAGAGTATTTATTTATCCTGAGTTGCTCAAATTGTGGTAATCGAATACGGTTTTAATGATCATTAAAATATAAAACGGTAATACTATCCGTGGGGAATTTTATCATGATTTATCATCAAACCGGTAATCATTCCATCCTTTTTCCCCATGATTTAAAGAAACAAAATGGCAATGCTAGCATTTTATAAACAGGTTTTTTAATTTTCCAAGTTGGGTATCATGTCTCATTTTCTTGCATAATTCCCAAGAAAACTAAACATGCTATAAAAAAAATGTAAAAAAAAAAAAATCAAATGAGAAATTATAACATGATAGGATATTAATATTAATTCCTTACCAAGCACATTCACATTGTAGTTGACACTGACCACAGCTCCACGGTCAGTCAGAACAGAGCAGCAATAATGTCCTCCATCACTCAGCTGAACATCATTTAACACCAGGTTGCTTTGCAACAACATCCATTTGGAGCTCAGTGAAAGCTCCACCCCATCTTTAATCCATTTGACCTTTGAAGAAAGACTTCCTGATACAACACACTCAAGTGTCAGAGATCCAGACTGGTCCACTGTAAGATTGCGAGGGGTGACGGGATAGACGATCCTTACAGGTGAAGGGCCTTCTGAATCTACATGAAAAGTGCAATAGCTTCATTAGCTTTCTTCACATTACAATTTTCCCTCCTTCAGAGATATTAAAATTTTAATTTACTATATGCACCCAATATCTAATAGAAAAAGCATCTAGTAGAGATAGCAGAGAAAAATTAAGCATATGCTCAACCAACCTTTGACTATGAGTTTAGTGCCATGAGCCTCTACTTGAGTCTCTCGGGTTAGAGGATTATAAGCACCACACTTATACATGCCCTGATGTTCTGAAGACACTGACACAATCTGAAGATTCCCAGAGGGCAGGATTAAATACTCGTCTGAAAAACAGACAAAAAACAAACTCTTAAAATTTACAACCGTATCTTTACATGCTTCTGGAGGGTTTGGCATTTGAAACTGTCTAGTCTGTACCTGTAGATTGTTCCAGCCATTTCCCCCGTATCCGGAAGCGTGGCAGCGCAGGTGGATTGCTGCGAGGAAGTGGGCATTCAATAACAGCAGTGTCGCCTTTATGTACAGTAAACGTCCTCCGGTGGGTCTCGGCAAATCCCTCGATATCTGAAAGAAGAAATCAAAGGAGTGCTCAATCATTTCAAAGCAACACATGTAAAAGAAAAGTACACTGTCCTACTTTTTTTTACACAGCTGTGCAGTGACTTGAGAAATTTGAAACAGCTAGTATCATAAATGGTTACCTTATTATACAATTTAGCAAGCATTATTCAAAGAATGTGCCAAGTGACCGATCAGAATCAAACATTTGTAAGAGCTGCGTAATAAACTGCATTCATAGCAGCAGCAGTTCACACAAAGCCCTTCTGTCAAAGAGGTGTTTATATTGGATTGTGAGTGGCAGAGAACATGTGCTTTCCACTGAATAATGCAGCCTTATCTGCAACCCTGATCAGGCCCTGGGTCGACCGCCGAGGGGTTTGCATCCAATAGGGCGCCCTTCCCGGCATCAGCTCTCGGTACGACACAGGAAGCCCCCAAGCTCATTAAGGATACTGCTGAAGAGGTGTCTGGATAAGTGCCAGACTGAAAAGAAAGAACCATTTCCTTCCCCTCCAACACTCATCTACGGTTGGCCATTCTAACAGTGTTAATGGCTCGAGAAATCTGCCTTCTGACACTTCCTGTCTTTATTCTCCAGCGACCTCTTTGAAGTGGATTCTTGTAAGAGTGTTGTTCTTACAGCTGCGCTGAAAGTGTATTTGTCCGCATAGAATGCGTGTGATCAAATGTGCCTACCTGCAATGCGCACTCGTGCGTGCCGGCTGATGATGGAGCCTGTCTCGGACTGAGCCAAGCACTGGTAGGAGCCCGTGAGAGCCGGTTGAAGAGATGACAGCGAGAGGGAGCCTGGACTAAGTTCCACTCCAGACTGGTGGCTAGGGTCTAGCAGTTGACCCTGAAACAGCCAGCTGATTCTGGCGGTGGTTGGACGTACTGTGCAACGCAGGTGGACTGCACCACCCTGCTTCTGTACCACAGACAGAGGCTCCACACGAAAAGAGAGAGACAGGACGGCTAAAGGAGAGAGACATGGGGAAAAGAATTGAAAGAGATCAACAGACCATAATCCATAAATATTCCTCCTCCAGCTTGCTGAGAAGATTATCTTGGATCATTGCATGTCATTTCTCTGTTAGCATTTCAATTCCAATGTTTTTTAAGTGTTACTAACATGGGCAGTTGAGGAGCAGGGTATGGCAGACGCACAGCACAGCGGACAATAATCTCAGGCCACTGTCCTCCATGACGCTGTTTCACCTCTGTGCACTAACCTGGGGCCTCACACACACCCCCTCCACACAGAGTGCACACCTGAAACACATAAAAACAATTCAGAAACATTAAAAACTGTCATGGGCAAAACAAGACTGAACATGGTCAGTGGCATGGTTCATGCAACGGTAATCACAACAAAGGCTATTGCATGCAAAACATGAAATGTCAACACTTTCGCTACATATTTTGTGTTGTTTGTGGAGGAAACGCTGCAGAACTCTTCATAATTTTGCAAAGTGTGATTAAATACAGTCAAATTTGTCAAAGAGCGATTGCTATCAGAAACAATGATCAAATTAGCTGAAATAATATGCTTATAAGCTAAAATTACAATTGTTTTAGGTGGTTGATATGGTGTCTCTACAACATTTTGGTCAAGTCATTATGATTTTTTTTAGCTCATATATTATAATGCAATGATAAAACCACACACACAAACTACTTTGAAAGGTCACAGCATAATTCCCCTCAAAAAGCCGCCCAAATGCACGCAGCATTCAATACACTATAGACCAATTTCCGTGTAGCAGCTTATGGAAGCCATTAATAAAAAAAGAATAAAAAAAAGGTCAATTTGAGTTAATATTTCAAAATTCTGGCCTTCGCAATTCCGAAATTATATCTCACAATTCTCATCGCCTCCAAATGAGTTTATATCCCACACTTCCGTTTTTGTCCCCCAGAACTGACAAACTCTCTATTGTTGAGTTGAATCGAGTTGTAAAGTCTGAACTAGGAGATATAACCTTGCATTTGCAAGAAAAAAATAAAATAGTCAGAATTGCGAGACAACATAGGTAAATGTTATGTAAAATGTTATAGGTTTAAATAGCATTATAATGCTATGAACTGCATATGTGAATATTATGTAGACCTATTGTTTAAATAAAATGTATGCTTTGAAAGTGGGTTAATTATAGCAGGTTCTATAAAAAGAATTTGCATTCCGATTCTGACATCCACAGGCACAACGATACATTTTTTTCTTATCGCAGAGATTTTACCCATTTCCCTCCACTTGTTACCAGTGTTTTTCTGCCACCACAATGTGCACACAGCTGCAAGTGACGTAACGTTGACGATTACTCCAAACTGGTCTATAGCACACAAACGACACAGAATAAGGTATGCAGGGAAGTTTAATATTTAGGGGTTTGTTCAGAGTTGGAGTGCCTCAACAAGCACCAATAATAAAAGTACATACATACACCTTCTACAGATACTGAACAGCACTGTTTTCATATTTCTATCTGTAGCTGGTTGAGAAGTTCATCTTTTAGGAATTACAAAACCTAACATTTCACAGTTAATCCAAAACAATACTTTCAATACTTTTTTTAGTACACATCCCCTTTACTCGCCTTGATCTTGCACAGCCGTCCCCCTAAGAGAAATTTCTTTCTGCTGATCTACGACCCATTCCCACAGAGCGCTTCTCTGGTGAAACAGAAATTCCTGAACTTCTACGCCCCCTCACCCACCCTCAACCTACAATCCTTCTACTCCCTTGCTCTCTTTGCCCCCTTCATTTCTGCCCGTCTCCGAAGGACTGCATTTGAGAGTCTGCTTGTGGTCTACTCTTAATATCACTATCCTGTCACAGTGCACTGCTTTCTCACAGACTCACTGTAGCCTGAAGAGCCTGCACATGGCGTTCACACACTCACACACACAGTCTCAAACGCCCTTAAAGAAAGACAAGGGGAGCACCCAAAGGGTGAGACACGGAAAAGAGTGAAAGGATCGTAATTAGGAGCATTCCTCCTTGCTTTTGAACCCATCCCTCCCCTAGCGCCAGTCCTCTGTATCTGGGCTGCGTTAATCCGGAGGGCCTTTGATCACAGGCTCCTGCTCTGTGAGTGTAGTTTGGGCCGGGGGCTTACAGACAATGGCCGCCCAGCTGTGATATTCACACTGTGGGTGCCATGGGGCTCTGTGCCCGGCCCAACATCAACCCAAAGGACAGGCCACTCGACTGGGTCAAATTAAAGAGGTTACGTCTGGGTGAGACCACTAAAGCTGAACAAGTCTGTGACAGGACACACACGCTCAAATGTACTCACATTCAAGCATACTAATACTTTCTCCTTTTTCTTTAGCAGTTTGATGAACATCGTGGGACCAAACTGCAAAGTGGACTCTTTGGTCAACCACCTAGCAATGATTCAGAACACCCTAGAATCCACCTAAAAAAATGCAGTAGCAATCATTGCAATGCATATATCACAACATTGTGCTAAAACAAGAGCATATTAGCAACCGTACACCAACACCCTGTCAACTACCCACACCTCCTTTAGATGAGTGCTGGACGTAAAAATAAATAGTTGCATTCTGAAAGAATTTATTATCCCATCATTCATTTCAGCTGCATTGAGACCTAAAAACACTCTTTGCTAGCATCAAACATGCACATGCATACATATCATCTCCCCCGCCCCCTGCGGGACCACTCAGAGGAAGACGAAGTAGGAAACACAGGAAATAATAAACTCTCCCAGCCTCCTGCTCACGCCCCCTCTAAACCCAAATGTCAAGGGTCAACGGAGAGCAGAAAGTCAGCGGGTGTCTGGCAGTTGTGGCCCCGCCCCTTGGGGTCACCCCAAAAAACAGGGTGATAAAAGGTTCTGCACTTGGCAAGCACAACATGCAAAGAGGGAGCAAGGCAGATGGGCCTTTAATAAATCTACACATTTTTGAAAACACGGTTCGTCAGCCCAAGGATTCTAAGGGTAACGTGTCTTGTCCACGAGTCCCAACAAGCCCTCTGCAGTGCCCCTATGCCATCAGTGGAAACAATCTTCTCACTCCCAGAATAATAATATATAATTACAACAATAACAACAGCCTTGAATGAAACATGCAGACAAAAATGGGCAACACTGCCCCGTGTGCACATAGAAGGTGATGGTATGTACCCTTGGAGGGGAGGGCATAACCCTGGATCAAGATATCTGGTGTGAGGAGTGACGCTGCGAGTCTTGCTATCTCTGCAACAGATCTGGCATGACGAGGAAACACAAGCATCATTCCTGTGTTTTATCTCTGTGCCTTTCTTTTGACATCCGCCTGTATGTGATAGGCTCAGGGCAGAGAGACACATTGCAGGATATCTGCTGTCCTCCATCAGAGAGAGAGAGACAGGCAGCTACTACTATATGCAGGCAAGAGAGACAGCATGGAATTGGAGCAGTCTAGAGCCTTCAATAAAAGAGATATAAGTATAGAGAGAGACAGAGCGGGTAGCGGAGTGCTGAGACATGTCTGATAGCAGAAGGGAAAGGAAGTCCCCTATACCTGCAGAAGGCCTATATCATAAAGGCCACATCAAAAGAGAAGATTAAGGACAAAGAGAAAACAGTGCAGAAAGACGCAAGGGGCTAACAAACTGAGAGAATTACAAACAAAAACCTGACACTGCCTCTGTTGATGTAATATCACTGTACAAATGGTGACTTATGCAAGAATGTTTGCTAATGCAGTTATTGAACCCATGACTGAGAAAGCTTTATTCTTGGCCATCCATTACTTACTAAAAGAACCTGCCTAAAACATCCAATGTCCAGCATTAATCAACTAGAAACCTTATCCATCTTTCATTAGGTGATACATTTGGCTGGATTTTCCAGCAACCCTCAAGCCTATCTAGTGGGCAAGAGCATTCTGTTCTCCAACAAACCCTAGACCAAAGTTTTAGCTTAAGCTAGTTGTGAAGCCTTATGGGGATGCTAGCACCACAGCATCCCATCCCAAAACAACATATGCTGGTCAGTAGGGGTATTTGATTTACAGGGACAGATCTTTGGCCAGTGTGCTACTCCAGAGTCTGCAAACGTTGTGGAAGACATCTCCTACATGCCTCTCTCCATTCTGTTTTTACATTTACAAGCTTGATTGAGGACTTTCTAAAGCCAGAAGAGAAGATTCACACACACTGAGTGTTTTTCTGAAAGTCTTCCAAAGAGCTTGATCTAACAGCAGTCCAACAAACCCACAGGCAGTTGATGATCATAAATCTCCCCTTATCAGTTGTCAGAGTAAGAACTGTTTTTCCTTACTGTTTTCTCTCAGGAATGAGGGAGTAAGTCCAGGGTCAAACCTGAGATCCTGCCAAAGTGCAGGGAAGGAAGACAAGATTCCTTGGGATGTCTAAGAGCACCCATCCTTAAAAATGAAAACTTCTGCCGTTTTACCAAGACTATTCCAATCATTAATTCATGTGCGGTATGAAGTATCCTTGCTGAAAGTAAAGGTGTCTCTGATACCATCATATCTGTATGTGACACATAGCCTCTGCAATAACATGGAATGCTGGCACTGGAATGCTGGGGCAATCTTGCAGAAAGATGAATGCAGTGTAAGCAGAAAATAACACAGGATGACAGCAAGGAAAATAAACAGTCTGACAAGCCCCTAGGTGTGTGTGTGTGCGTGTGTGTGTAAAGGGGGCGGGAAGTGGCACCTGCAGTCCTATAAAAAAGGTGTGAATGAGAATGAGTCTTTCTCTGCAGGCAGTGCTTGAAGTGTCATCTGCCCTCTGCCCAAATCCCTGTCATATTGAGTAAACACGGACAAAAAAACCCACAGGGCTATAGAAAGAACAGGTCACAACTAGTACAAACGTGGAGGCTGGAACTTCACAGGTTAAAAACAAACAAACCTAGCAGAAGAAGATTCACAAAATGAAAGCAAATGCTTGTCTTATTAAACAGACAACTGAGCAATTGTATGGCTATGGTCATTAGAGATGTAGAAAATAACCAAAAACAGGGCACACACAGAGGCAGAAACATGAGGGGCACCATAAGAAGAAAGAGAATGAAAAACAGAACAGAAGACAAAACCAGGAGGAGGAGCAGAAGAGTAAGTGAATATCTGTTCTGATAGTCTGATCTGACCCTATGTGGTAAAGTTGATACTCCTGCCATATCCTGAACCTGTCCACACTCGCCCCCCACAAATGCTGAGAGGAGCCGCTCTCCACACATTCCACAGAGTGAGAGAGGTGAACAACAGAGGTACAAAGGTTACAAAAATAAAAGAAAAAGAAAAATATGACAGAGACACAATGAGAGAGGTGGAACTGAAAGGAGTAAGCCCATCAAAAGTGAGAAAAAGCCAAAAGAACAGGAGGCAGGAGACTATAAGGAAGGGAGTGCCAGTGGAAAAGAAAAGGATTCATCGGGAGGTGAATACTTGCCAAACCTTGGCTCGTTTCCCCAGATAATGCCTGACAGACAAATTCATACTTTGTGAACCTTGCTTGTAATCCTCCCAGTCAACTGACAGTACAATGTCTTGACTTGGTGCAATCAGAGAGGTCTGAAAACCAAGACAGATCAGGATAGGGAGAAGGACTAAGAGATTGGAAGAGGGGGTGGGAACCAAGGACCAGTACAGATGACCCGAGAGGGGATATAACAGACTACTACTGGTGCAAGTGGCAGGAATGAGGGCAGCTCCAGGCCATGCAGATGGGACTAATGAATGGAAATACTGGGCCTCTGAACTGAGCAGTGATTAAAGGGAGCAGACATTATTAAAAAGAGAGGGAGGAAGAGGAACAGAAGAGAGAGTCAGAGACATCTGTAAGGTACTAAGCATTAAAAAGGGAGCATTTGCTCTTTTCTTTTACCATGAACAGAGATGGGAATCAAACTGCAGTTAGGCAGCGCTTATCAGCATTCAGAAGGTTGCTATGCCAAAGTAAGGGCAACCAGAGGTTAACCTTCAACTGCTCTAATTTGGTGTAAGAGTGGGTGAGTATGCATGTGCGTGAAGAGACATTACATCAGGAGTTTGATGCTACTTCCCAGGACCGGCCTCCCCCAGCTGTAAAATGCAGCTTGTCTCTGTTGACAGGAAATTGTATCAGAGTCTACATAGTGCAGGCAGCCCCGGGGTGAGATGCTCGTGGGATGATGGGGCACAGCCTGGACGACCATGGCGTGGTTAACAGTGAAAGGAAAGATAGGAGGGGAGGAGAGAAGACAGGAATGAGAACAGAGGCCCCAGGGATCAGACAGTCACCTCTAACAAAGCAATGTTTACCAAGAACACACACATCTCCTTCCCGCCTCTCTCCTCCCGGGGGGTTCTCAGCAGAAACAACCCAGTCTACCTCCGCCTCCTTCCCATGAGTGCCAGGCCTCAGACCAGGGAGACAGTGCTAATTCCTGCCCCGGGCAGCTTGGCCCTGGTCACAAACACTCCACACACAGATCGCCCGGTGAGACGGGGTGGGAGGGAGACCCTTAGCCCCAGTACAGTACAGAAGAACCCTCTTAATTGGAGTTTGTTCTGTGGCGTCTTGTTTGCCTGGGAATAGGAGGAGGAGGTGGTGACAGAGGAGGGGTGCAGAGGTAAGGGGGCCGTTTCCCAAGGTTTTCAACAACAGGGATTAGGCAGAGGACTGAAACTCAATAGGGTCGTCTCGGACACTGGAAATGGATCTCAGGGTAACCCGCCGCACAAGGCCACAGTCAAAACTGCGGAAAAGCAACACGCATAACTAACAACACCCACAGTATTGTGGGAGCTACAGAATATCCTTCCAGCTGAGTTCACAGCTACTCAGAACCCTCGAGGGGACGTTTGCACACAGGAAGGGTAATTCTAATGGAGAGGAGGAATGTTACAGACAGGAGAGACAGCGGTTCTGTCTGCCCAGAGGGTGTGCTGAGAGACAACGTTGATAGGCAGGCTGTGCCAAGACTGTCTGATTCATCAGCCAAGCAGTGGAGGATGAGAACGAGTGTGTATGTGTGGGGGTTAGAATCAGCAGAGCATTGGATGACTTCTCCGGTAGATGACAAGCACTCACATTCCAAAAGCTCTGACCTGAGAAAACAGTAACATGTCAGAGTCGTGGCCTAGTTGAATAAACGTTCCAGACACATTGAGCTTTGGTGCTTGTGTGGGAAATGCACGTTTTAATGCTGACTCTTCCCCGTTCCTTCCAGGTGCTCTTTAAAAGTCTTGCAAATTTAAAGACAGACTCCAGTTTTTGATAGGCTGCAGAAAAGTTGGAGGCAACTAGAGGTTTTCCATCTACTGTCTGCATATCTCTGCTCTCCTCTCTCTCACTCTCTCTCTCTCGATCTCTCTCTCTCTGCTTCAGCTCAGATTCAGTCCTCCCTCACCCTCCTGGATTCCATCACCTCTCTGTCACCATGGCAACTAAGCTGGACATACAGCTACACAACAGGTCCTGCTCAGTATCCCGCAGATAGGTCTTTGGCCTTCGACCAAAAGCACTCACAGGGCAGAGACATATATTAGAAGCTGCGATTCAAAGCATGCACAAAACAAAAACAAGACGACAGCAGGGCTTGAAATCATCACTGGCAAATAATGAAGACCAAGACCATCACTCCAACATTTATGCTGGCCAAAAAACCAAGAGTGTAAGAGATAAAAGTCATAACTAGATGTGTAGTTACAAACTCAACCAAGAAAAAAAATTAAAAGGTAAAAGGATCAAGATTCATTGTGAATATTTGACTAGTTCAAGGGTATAATGCTGTGCCTTTTCAACCACTGGGTTTTCCCAAATTGAAAAATTAGCCTCAAAGAACAAAAACAAACAAGATGTAAGAGGCTATGAAGGCTGAATTATATTTTCTGAGTGTGTTGAAAACCCCCCAAAAACATAAGGCCACTTCTCTGCCTTGTATGTACAAGCTTGAGGGCTCTGAAATAAATATCCACTCCAAACACTGCCTCTGACTGAATCTATTTAGGTTGTCTAAATGTTTATCTGTCTTGTCTTGTAGCCCTCTGCAAGCCAAGAGGTCATGTTTTCCAGTGCTTCCAAAATAACAAAACAAATTGTGTGGTGTGAGTTCAACAAATGTGCTTGTCTGAATTGCTATCACTGGCTTCATGTCAGATAGCTGAATTCTACGTCATGCTCAGGCTTCAGCCGTTCTCTTATCCTGGAGGTGAGCAGACAACAGTGGCATCAGACAGTGCCAAGACCAACATAACCTTAATAAAATGTCTAAATAATAATAATAATAATAATAATAATAATAATAATAATAACACAGCTTACAGCTTGCATTCACTACATTCGCACTTGAAGGAGAGTGGCCGCACACTGGATTCAACCGATGAGGAAAGCTTATAAAAGGCCTCATTCAGAGCACCAATGGATAAGGTTTTACAGTCAAAGACCAGGAAGCTTGTTTGTCTGAGAATCATAAATATTATGTATCTCCCATCCTGTATCTTAATCTAATCTGGGTTGTTCTAAAGAGATGGGTCAGAGGCGTAACAATGCGAGCTTTCTTTGGGCTTACCCTTGTAATTAATTCCTGTTTCCTCAAGCAGTTGAAAAAGACTCTATAAATGACCGTTTAACTTCGTTCCCCAGAGGGGCTGCCTCTTCCCGCATTGCAAGGCTCAAAATGGCACTTACAACCACAGGCCTCACAGTAGTAGTACCCACAGCGCCTCAGGCTCTGATCCACCAGTTATGCAGCCCTTCCAAACAAACAGTCTGTTTGTCAGGAGCAAAGGGGGAGTCAGCGGTGGCTGCTTTTGCCTTAATATAGTCCTGCTGATCAGTTGCCTGGCTTGGGCACTGGGCTACGGCGAAAACCCATGTCAGATGTCGCTTATGGGCTGCAGTGTTTGAAATAGAATGCTGTGGTGTGGCTGGGCTGGTACTAAAGTAGAAAAAAGGAAAAAAAGATACAAGGAAGAGTTCAGGCTGCTCTTGAAGCTGAACTTAGAACAGGATCTGGTGAAGAAGGGTCAGTTCAGGAAGTCTCAGAGCAATGAATCTTGAAACAGGAAGGTGCTGAGGATGCAGAAAACCCCTCCTACAATCTGCTAAGGGTCAGGGCTCCCCTGTCTTTTTTAAAAGCGGGAACTGTCAGCAATGTGTAAAGTTCAGAAGTTCACCTCAAACATTATCCCAGGCAAGGATTTTCTAATTGTTCCATATATTGAGAAAGCCGTATGGGTATATTTAACCAACAACAGCTAAGTGTGCATAATTTCATTAAAAAAAAAAACATTCTGAGTAATTTGTCTTCTCAATAATTATGACGTATTGTCAAGTATAGTGACCCATACTCAAAACTGGTGCTCTGCATTTAACCCATCCAAGTGCACAGACACAGCAGTGAGAAGTGAACACACACACACCTCCATCTTCAGTTCCTGCCGGTGCGGGAATCAAACCAGCGACCTTCGGGTTACAAGCCCAACTCTTAAGTAAAAACAAGCTCACTGGGGATTATACATTAGCTAATACCTGACACACCAATTTACAAAGATACTTGGAAAAAAACAACAACAAAAAAAAACAGAAGTTCCTTTTGAAATCTTGTGGCAACAACATTTGGGACAGCCGACACAAAAATCTCAAATCTCACATAAACTCAACAACCTGCTAAAATAAGATTACATTAAAGTAAATATATACTCATTCCTCAATGAAACATGTTTAGTCATAGACCTACAACAGACAATGAAACAGAGTTTGCATAATTGCATAATAGTTTACCCAAAAATCAAAGTTATGTCCAAGTGAATATGAATTTCTTTTTGCTAAACACAAAAGAAAAACTTAAAGAATGTGGAAAAACAAAACCATTTCTGTTTTTGCTTCACATATGGAAGTAAGTAGGGATCAGAAACAGGTTTGGAACAACTTGAGGGTGAGTAAATAATTAAAGAAATTTCATTTTTTGGGTGATTTATCTGGTAAATGTCAACACCTAACACATGAATAAACTTTGTGCAAAATAGTGCTGTTAACACATACACGAGTCAAAGCACATCTTTGTCCACTTCCAAAACAAAGATTCA
>JAHKKF010405811.1:0-11753 GCA_019740295.1 Labeo calbasu | reverse complement strand
GATTTTCTATTGATTTTCATTAGTATAAATGTATTAACGATCCGTCTTTATTTGAAAACATATCTTTCTTTCTTTCTTTCTTTCTTTCTTTCTTTCTTTCTTTCTTTCTTTCTTTCTTTTTCTTTCTTTTGCAATCCCTTGCAGTGTTGGGCAAGTTACTCTGAAAATGTAATTAAATGACTGATTACTGGTTACTCCTTTGAAAAGTTATCAAATTACTGTTCTGATTACTGTATTTCAAAAGTAATTAGTTACATTACTCGTTACGTTACTTTTTTTCTGTACAACTGCTGTACAATTTAGGTGAAATAGTGAACTTGTGTGTTGCCTAGCATCCCAGCATAAATGCTCCGATAAAATATTTGTTATTAAAGCATCAACATTCACTGTTACTTTAACTAAAAGCAATAGGCTGCTGCGTGCTTGGTTGCAGAATGCACGACATTTCAGCAGTGAGTGGATTCTCTGACTGTCCATTACATTTCAGAAATCAACATTGTTCAACGCTGCAAACACGTGTTATAAATAGAAACTCTGCCTATGCTTACGCCTGGTGATCGTTTTTGTTTTATATAGTTGTTCTTGTTACTTTTGTGCAATACATGAATAGCAAAAAAATTGTTTTAGATATTTTATGTTTAGTCAGTTCTATTGTTGCGGGAGTTCCGCAAATCATTTTATTGTATCGCATCCCGCACAAACATGAGTCTCCGCCCGCCCACACCCGCTCTCGCCCATCAAGTCTTGTACCGCGCAAGTCTTGTACTCTCTAGATTAGAGAGCACTCTCGCTGGACTCGACGCAACAGAGAGCGGCACGGTACGACAATAGAAGCTGATGCGTTGCTCTTCGCATCCGGTGCGTTCTCAATACGTTTTAATGTGCCGTGCTGCCCTTTCAGAGGTTTTAAATTGGATGTGGGGTTTTTCACGGTTGAAAAGGATTTCTTCCCCTCTAATTGACAACGCACAATAATGTTCTTGCCTTTGACAGAAATAGACTGAAAATAATGATTGCATTTCCAGCTACAGAACGCGTGCTTTCCTCTGTTCAGGCTGACTATGTTTTCATTGGTAGTATGCGTCTCACAGGCGTTTTCCAGTCAAAGTGGTCCTCAGGTAAAGGACGCTGCATGGGCTAGCCAACACCCTTTTAATAATCTGCATGATAAAACACATTCTGTCGGCAATGATGTAACGCAGCGGTAACGCATGCTTGTAACTATACTCTAATTACTAATTTGGAAATTATAAGGTATTAAATTACTCCGTTACTAAAAAAAAAAATCAAATTACAGTAACGCGTTACAAAGTAATGCGTTACTGCCCAACACTGATCCCTTGTGAAAAAAAAGAAGTGTGCTTAATTGAATTAAAATGCATATTTGCTGTGTACTTCAAATATTTAAAGTATATTTTAGTAAACTGTACTTGCAGATAATAATAATGAAATAAAAAGCCATTTTCACTGTAGTTTGTCATTTAATAGTGCATTTAAAGTTATTATATTTTAAATGTAGTAAATTTCAAATTTAATAGTAAATTGCAACCATTATAAATGTGTAATTATTTAAATACACAACATAAATAGAAATTACATTTATTTATTTATTTAGCATTAATGCTTCTCAGGACATTCAACATGTTTCAAAGACAATATCAGTAATTATGAAATTAATTCTTACTTAAGTTGGTCAAAAAGCACTCTAAAGTTCACCTAATTTCATGTAATATACATTTAAACTATAATACGTTTTCATTTTATTGCAAATAACATGCAGTGCACTAAAGTATATTCTTTAAAAGTATATTATTTTCTAAATGCACACATATTATATTATAAGTACTCTTTTCAAAGCATGCTGAAGTAGACTTTTTTTCACAAGGGATCAGAGCAGGTTTTTTTAGTAACAATTTGCTAGCTTTTTTCTTTTACTGATTTGCTTACATGAAGTGATTTCAATAAAATGCATCATATTTCCCAACTGTTTATTAGAGAAGATTTTTCAACAGTGTTTTTGATTATTAAATCTTTTTGCAATACACTTTAATAAAACCCAGTGATCTAGTGTTTTGTCATGCTTCACTGTTACCCGTGGGGAAAATAGCTTGTTACTAAAAAACTTGCACTTTTGAAAACAGCTATGCTACTCAAAATTGTAATTCGGTTATTACAGATGCTATTTTAGTTACCTGCACCCCAACACTGTTACTAAATAGGGGAAATCAATGTCGAATTCATTTAAATGGCTTCCAAAAAAATGGATAACAAAAGCTAGCATTAGCTTACCTTCAGTTAAATTGTGTCACTTACACTTTTGTTTCACTCAAAGTGTATTTGTAGTGGTATCGAGCCCTCGAAACACAGTCGTCTGAGCTCAGTCAGAGTTTTGTTTGTGTCAATTAGTACAAATGCGTAGTTGACAGCGAGCAGCCATCTCCTCCAGATACTCATTTCCTCTGCTAGATCTCCTGTGTACACATAAGTACGTCTTTTCCTCCTCGCCCTCTCCGGCATCCTGGCGTTCCGACTCTAATGGAGTCCCCACGAACAGAATCCGCTCTAATTTTGTCCGTCCTAATGAAGAGAGCGAGATTCGATAGAGAAACCGCGCACCTATTCAGGAAATGTGCATGCGATGCCAGCCAAAGCCAGCAGTATATGTCAGTCTTCGCTAACTAATGCAATTCCATTGTAATACGAGCGAGAGGAGGATTATAATTTTATTACATATCTGTCTGAAACATAAGCTCTGCTCCACTTTGTCCACAAGTGCCAGGGAATCTATTAGTTTAAAGTACCAGTTGGCCTGTGTACACACTGAGCGTACACAGGGGGGAGTTGGGCCGCAGCCCTGCCAAATGTACCAACTGCTGATTTCCTCGTTTCTCTGCTGCTTTCCTTGCTGGAGGGGGATTACTATTGTAAAATGATATTCGGAGAAACCTAAAGTCATCTTCGGTCTGCCCGTCGAGTGTTAAGTTGCAAAGCGCAAGGCTGACGTCTCCCGCTGCGGAGAAGGAAATACAGAGCGGTGTCCGATCGTAGCCTGGCGCTCTTTGAGAAATCCACGCGGCCTTTAGAAGCTGCTGTCCGTAAAAGAGATATCCAGACGGGGCTTTTACAGTTTTTCCCTCTCTATAACCGGGTGGTATGTGTTATAAAGCGCAGTTATTTGAAGGAAATTGGCTTGGGCCTGTGATGATGTCATTCGTGGCAGCAGACAGTCCATGTAATACGCTATTCTCAAGAGTGTGTGATTTACACATCGTATATGACGTTTCATTTATTTTGGCAGCCGTGGTTTCGGTACAGTCGTTCTCCATCCAGTTTGATAATGCGCCACAGTCCAGGCACCTGGACTTCATTTGAAGCATCAGCTATGCTGGTGAACGCAAGTTGGCTCGGTAAATAACTCACAAAATGCAGACAAATGGCCAGCTGAAATTTCCGTTGATTTATTTCAGTTCGCATCATATTTGTTCACTTCGCAAGTTCATAAACACAATATAAGAAGCAGATTCCATTGTTTCTATAATCATAACACCTCATTTAGATCCTGCTTTATCGCCAAGTCCCAGAATCAGGAGGCATGTTATTCATAAAATACTGTACTGCGTTTTGCTTGTTCGTTTCAAGGATTAGTTCACTTCCAGAATTAAAATGACCTGATAATTTACTCACCCCCATGCCATCCAATATGTTTTTTTCTTCAGTTGCAAAGAAATAAGGTTTTTGAGGAAAACATTCCAGGATTTTTTTCCATACAATGGACTTCAATGGGAATCAGTGGGTTGAAGGTCCAAATTTGTCTACATGATTCCAGACAAGGAATAAGGGTCTTGTGTAGCGAAACGATCTCTCATTTTTCTAAAAACAAACAAACAAACAAAAATGTATATACTTTTTTTTTAACCACAAACACTCATCTTGGACTGGCTTGACTTTTTACATTACGTAATCAAGTTGGAAAGGTCACACGTGACGTAGGCGAACGTACAAAGAAAGCCAAACACCCTTTACAAAAAAAGGTAAAACAACAATGTTGGACAATTTGGAAGTTGGAGGTCCTACCATACCTTTTTGAACCACAGTACACAGATGAAGAACTAACCATGTGTGACCTTTCTAAGTGAGTGAAGTCATGGACGCATCACAGAGCTAGTGCAGGACGACCATTTGTGGTTAAAAAGTACAGGGTAGAACGGTGCTGAAGACGCCACTAGATAGCAGAAAAAATGGCGTAGCACTTTCCAAAACATCCGCTTTTCAACATACATGTGCAAAGTCGATTCTGTGCTTACTTGATCTAATATTTGATGTTTTTAAAAATGTTGTAGATTAAGGTAGCAAATTAGAATCACTAAAATTATTCAATATATTTTGAAACAAAGGTCTTATTAATGATTTGCAGTTTTGTTTAGGATAATTAAAACAGCAGGTTTTAAACAACGAATGAATATGTAAAGGTATGGTATTTGGGGTAGAAACCCCCCTGCTGTTGGGGCTGAAAGGCACAATAATTAACATGATAATTAATAGAAGGCTGACTTTTCCATTTGTTGACATGACATTGTTAGATTCAGATGGTAATGAGATTACGTTGGTTGTCCATCTTAGAGATAATCACCATGTTTAGAATGATACCATCATATTTAAAAACATGATATTAATTATATCATATAATAAAATATCATTTGTTGTTACTACTGTAAATTTATATTAAATTATTATGGGATCTCCTTCAGTGCTTTCAGAATCTTTACATTTTAAAATGATTTTGTTTCTGTATTTTAAAATATATGTTTTATATTAACATAGTTTAATGACAGTATACTGAACAAATATGTATATATATATATATCCAAATAAGGAGAAAAATAGCACAAACTTTGCTAAAGTGATTGTATTAACTATACATACATATATATATATATATATATATATATATATACATTAGCTAAATTATTTGTATCAATACTGTGTGCCCGTGTGTGGGGTAAAAGGCCCCCCTTGCCACCTTATACTTTTATGAGATTTTTAAACAAAATAAACGACTTGTACAATCTGTTGCTCCACAAATGTTTAATACAAACGTATGTATTTTTCTGCAATCATACACTTTAGGCACAGTGAAAAGCACTTTTTTTTTTCTTAGGGGGTGCCTTATTATTTTTTTTTTTTAAGAAAATGACCAATCGTTTTTGTAGATAAGACCCTTATTCCTCGGCTGGATCGTGTAGAGCCCTTTGAAGCTGCATTGAAACTGCAACTTGGACCTTCAACCCGTTGAAAATTTACGCCATCTATTGTCTAAATTCATGTTATTGATCTTATCGTGAAATATTTATCCATGCATATATTGCATTCATTTTAAAAAGACTTGACCATGCAATTTTTTTTTTTTTAAATGGCATCTTGATCCTACAGTAAAACAGCCTGCTTAAGCCCTCCCCCTTTCTTAAAATGTTAAATATCTGGGTGAAATATTGACCCACATGGCTTGCTTTTTACTTTCAGCTTTATTGATGACTTTTAGTTTGTTCTTGTCATCTTTCTTCCATCTAGCATTAATTATAAAATACTGATTCATTAATGAATGAAATTCCAGCTGTCAATGAGTTCATTGTGCGTCTCATAAAGGGTGTGTATCTATAAACAATAAGATGCAAAACAATATATTAAAATCTTGAGATCTTAACAATGTGCTAAATAAAAAGCTCCTTTTGGGGTGTTTCATTAAGCACCCTCACGGTTGAAACACAAATAGGCAATTCTTCAGTCTGAGGGCACACTTGTTCTGCCGGGTAATGAACAGCTCACAGCCACTCCAGAGGCCTTGTCTCACTCAGCCAAGGGCTTTTATAAACTTCAGCTTGACGGAGAGCCATATAGTACTCCATTATTCTAATAGAAAACACTGCCTCTCAGTTCATCATTTATTTTGCTTTGTGTACGTTAAACCTCGAGACTTCTGGCCGCATTGTGACTTCGGACACCCCTAGTGACAAAACGAAATGATTTGTCAGGCTCGCTTTACAAGGGAGAGCACTCAGAATGGAGGGCCTCGTTAATTATATCCCACATTAATTATCCGAACAGGGGAGATATTAATTCGAAACGATTCGTTATTCCAAATGTGTTTGAGAAATAAATAACCTCGCCGCTCAGGTGTTTTACATTCGTCTCGGCTGTGTCGAAACGCGGGAGTACGGTAGCCGTTGGATTCTCTCGGAATAGATTTGATTAACTTCTTTCTCTTTTTGCAGTGGGAGGAAATTAGCGGCGTGGACGAGCACTACACACCCATCCGGACCTTCCAGGTGTGCAACGTGATGGAATACAGCCAGAACAACTGGTTGAGGACCAACTGGATTCCTCGCAATTCTGCGCAGAAGATCTATGTGGAGCTCAAGTTTACCCTCAGAGACTGCAACAGTATTCCCATGGTCCTGACCTGCAAAGAGACGTTCAACTTGCACTACCTGGAGACTGATGAAGACCAGGGAAGTAAGTTTCGCGAGCACCAGTTCTCCAAAATAGACACCATCGCCGCCGACGAGAGTTTTACTCAGATGGACCTGGGCGATCGGATCTTGAAGTTAAACACAGAGGTCCGTGAGGTGGGGCCTATGACTAAGAAGGGCTTTTACCTAGCTTTCCAGGACGTGGGAGCCTGCGTGGCCCTGGTCTCGGTGCGGGTGTACTTTAAAAAATGCCCTTTCACCGTGAGGAACCTGGCTATGTTTCCCGACACGGTACCCACGGACTCTCAGTCGCTCGTGGAGGTTAGGGGCTCGTGCGTCAACAATTCCAGAGAGGAGGATCCGCCAAAAATGTACTGCAGTACCGAGGGAGAGTGGCTGGTGCCTATTGGGAAATGCCTGTGCAACATAGGATACGAGGAGCGGGGAGTCGCTTGCCAAGGTAGAGTTTTTCTCTCACGCGCACACTTTTCTCCTTACAGTGCCTTTTTCATTTCACGGCCCATTTTCTTCCTTTCATCAGCGTAATGTACTAGCACCGGCTCTGTAGACAGCGGCTCTAAATGGGACAACTGAGTGTGTCCCTGGAATACCATTCATTTGTTTATGCTGCTCATTGTCTGTAATGGCGAGGCGTTTGGCTCACGATGGAAATGTTTCTAAACTCCATGGTGAGTTGAGTATCTGTCCCGAGCTCGGAGTGCAAATGGATTTTTCCCAGATACGGACACACCTCTGATCTGTCAGCCGTGCTCTGGAGAAAGCAATATGAGAGTCTTGTGTAAGCGAGGACAGAGGAGATCTGTAGCGCAGACCCCCTTAAAGGGCAGCTTGAAGCAGTTAAGCTTGTGAAACACTTCTCTGCATCACCTCATCAGACGCGCAAATAGATGTACGTTAGCCATTGAAGAGGGATAAGTGTGTGTGTGTTTGATGTGAAGCATATGAGACTGTCGCTGCTTTATGTGGACATTTTTTGACATAGATTCTCTTTATGGACTTTTAAAGTTTATTTTAAACTGATGAAAAGAGAATCTCCTGGCAGTCTTTCTTTGTCTCACAATTGTAATACTAGAGTTTGCGTGTAAATGTAAATCACAGAGCAGGCTAAGTGACTGTCTGAGGAAATACTGTACCGTTGAGGGTACAACATCTTGTCCTTTCTTTGGGGTAACTTATTTACCCCTGAAAGGTTCATAGTAGTACCTAGGGGATTAGTTCACTTTCATAATGTACTCACCCCCATGTCATCCAAGATGTCCATGTCTTTCTGAAAAGAAATTAGGCTTTTGAGGAAAACATTCCAGGATTTTTCTCCATATAGTGGACTTCAATGGTGGTCAACAGGTTGAAGGTCCAAATTGCAGTTTCAATGCAGCTTCAGAAGCCCCTAGCGAAATGATTGGTCATTTTCTAAGAAAAATAAAAATGTATATACTTTTTAATCACAAATGCTCATCTTGCACTAGGTCTGCGAGTCACATACACGACTTCACGCATACATAATCTACACAATCACACTGGGCTCTCATTTCACTCTCATTTTCTCCTCCAACTTCAAAATTGCCCAGCATCGTTGTTTTACTGTTTTTTGTGAAGGGCTTGTGGACTTCCATTGCACGATTGCTTTGTAAACACTGGGTCGGTACTTCTGCCTACGTTAAGCTAGTGCAAGACAAGCATTTTTGGCTAAAAAGTAGTAAAAAGTCAAAATTTTAATTAAAAAAAAAAAACAGCACAGCATTTCACTAGATAAGACGCTTATCTCTGAGACTGAGTTTGGCCACCCTTGCTTTAAAGGCAATTCCCAATCCTGGTCCTGCAGAACCTCCAACACTGCATGTTTTTAAGTTCTTTTTTTGTGACACACACATGTGAGGTCTTGGAGTCTTTACTAATGAGTTGAATCAGGTGTGTTTGATTAAGGAGACATCTAAAATATGCAGTGTTGGAGGTTCTCCAGGACCAGAATTTGGAGCCACTGCTCTAAGATCTTTAGGCATCTTTAGGGGTAGATAAGCCACAAAGTTGTCCTTTTAAGATTATACTCCCAGTGAAAAGTTGTACCTCTAAAGAAAGGGTGTTCATACTTGCTCCTGGAGGACCGGTGTTGTGCATTGGAGTTCACCTCCAACATGCCCCAATACATCTGCCTGGAAGACCTTGATTAGCTAATTCAAATTTAAAGGATTAGTTCACTTCCAGAACAAAAATTTACAGATAATTTACTCACCCCCTTGTCATCTAAGATGTTCGTGTCTTTCTTTCTTCAGTCGTAAAGAAATTGTTTTTTAATGAAAACATTTTAGGATTTTTCTCTATATAATGGACTGATATGGTGTCCCGAGTATGAACTTCCAAAATGGATTTAATGCAGCTTCAAAGGGCTCTAAATGATCCCAGCCAAAGAAGGGTCTTATCTAGTGAAACGATAGGTTATTTCTTAAAAAAAAAAAAAAAAAAAAAAGACAATTTATATACTTTTTAGCCTCAAATGCTCATCAGTTCACGCAGAGCTAGACAAGACGAGCGTTAAGAAGTATATAAATTGTAATATTTTTTAAAATAACCAATCATTTCACTAGATAAGATCCTTCTTCCTTGGCTGGGATCGTTTAGAGCCAATTGAAGCTGCATTTAAACTACATTTTGGAAGTTCAAACTGATGGGGCACCATTGAAATTCCAAATTCCTGAAATGTTTTGCTCAAAAGACATAATTTCTTTAAGACTGATGAAAGAAAGACATGAACATCTTGGATGACAAGGTGGTGTGTAAATTATCTGTAAATTTTTGGTAAGGCAGCTTGCTCCCACAAATCCTGCCAGTCTCTTTACACTATTTGGATCAGAGCTGCAATACGTTTGCACCATCAGTATGAGTGCAGTAGTTTCACTGTTATTTAAATTTTGCCCCTTTGGAATTTACCTTCTAAACTTTACATGCACTAAAACAAACTGGCATTTGCTTGTCGCAAATTCACTGAAAGAATGCAGAACCGCAAATAATTCCGAGAGGAGCGGTCATGAGAAATGGTCTTGAACGTGCTCAGAAATAGCGGTTCAGTTCTACAAGTTGCGTTTGTAACAATTGCAAACTCTACTGTACTTCACATATTCACTCCAGGCTTCGTTTTTAATTAGACATGGAAGTTTGAAAATCTGTTTTCACCCCAAAAATCACAAAAGGACTTTTTGTGAAAGAGCATATTGTCTGGTGTGTATATGTGTACTGTAGGTCTTGCTGTGGTTGAGGGAGCTGATAATAGATTGACTGGCAGCTGTTTCGAGCGCTTCAGTCCTGCCCATGGTATTATTCGAGTTAAGCCGTCTCCCTGGAGAAATCACTTCTGCTCTTCATAAAATGCTCTGTGTCTATCCAGCGCTGCCCGGAGATGTTTGAGAATTTCGCCATGCTTTCTGTCCAGCTGTACTCGTCTTGATGTGAGAGTATCCCTGATTGCCGGCTTGTGTTCGGTTAGACGTCTGTGTTTGTGTGTGTATTTATGTGTCTGTTATGGAACACTATATGTGGAACAGCTGCAAAATGGGTCATGAGGGTGTTTACATCAAGATGCATCTGAAACTGGAATGCCATAGGCAAAGTGATGAGAAAAACAAGAGCACACTATGGTTTTCGCTGTGCGAAAAAGTAGATGCTGTTATTCCTGTAGTTTTATTGCCTGTAGCAATGATGGGCTGAACTTGACCTCTTGTTCTAATATTGTTATTGGCTGTGTAATTGGAAGACAGTGATTAAATCATTAAGAGTCTGTGACCTTTAACCTTGAACTTAAAAGTTTAAGGAGGACATCATTTCCTTTGAAGATCAAAGATCGTTTATCACTTTAATCTTATCACACTATGATTGTAATTCTTACATTTTAAATTTGTTAAACGACTAATTAAACTACAGACAGATCAACATCAATTTGTCAGTCACAGTAAAAAAAAATTGATATTTTCTTGTACTTCTTTTTATTATTATTAATTATCATTGAAAACAGAACTGAGCTACTGAAATTAATTAAACTCAGTGCTAATTTCTAAACTGTATTACCATAGATGTTAAAATAAACACTGGCAGCTTGGTAGGAAGTAATTTTATGATTTCTAATACTTAATTGTTAAAATGTGCTACTACATTCAATATATTGTGGAAATGAGGGCATCAGCCGGACTATAGTGCATCTTTAGTCAGTTTTATGCTTGTATACTGTATAATTATTTACCTTTAACAAGTATTATTGAAATAAATTAAATTAGTAATACTTTAGGACAAATTCTCCCTATTACCATGAATATTTCCAGCATATAAAAGATATATTAATGCCTTTCTCTAAATTACTAAATGTAAATGTATTCTTCATAACCATATTTTAGATCTTCTTAACTCTACCCAATACGTAAAATTAATTATTATCTTGCTAACTAGTAATAAGCAGCAAATTAGGAGTTTATTGATGTAAAAGTCAGTTAATAGTTAGGTAATAGTGAGAATTGGATGTTAAAAAGTTAAAAGTGCGATCATTCTTCACGTATATATATTTATCTATGACAAATGATGGCTATATTTAAAGTAACAAAATATTAAAGATTAATATTTAAATCTAACTTTTCAAGGGATTCTGTTTTCGGAGTTGAATCTCTTTTGAAAATACCTCATTAATATGCTTAAGCAGACACTATTTCTCTCGTAATTCCTCATACATCAGATGTGATTTATAGGAAACACATGTGATTTTGGCGTTTCTCGTTTTACCCCATGAGTGGAATGAAACGTGGAATCGGCCAAACGCACGGTGAAACTGAATACAAATGCTGATGGCTGAGGCCTGACCATACATTTCAAATAGTTGTGCATGGTCATGCATTTTTGCTGGCTAGTTTTCTAGCCTGTGGTTTGGCAGGAGTCGTGTAGGACTGATGTCTCTGAAGGTGACTGCTCCATACAATTTATCAATCCAAACACCCATTTGTGGCGTGTAGAACCAGACGCCTGTCAAGTGATTCAGCGCGTCTCTGGGATGTAAACGATAATGACAGGGCAATGGGAGCGCTTTGATAAGGACATGAATGAGTGAGTGAATGAGTTGCTGAGTGAGTGAGTGGATGAGCAATGAAAGTGATGCAATGAAAGAGTAAATGAATAATTGATCAGAAAATGAGTGAATTAGTGAGGGATTTGAGTGATTTTGAGTGAGTAATTGATTAAAAGAATGAGTGAACCTGGGTTATTGTCATTAACGGACAATTAAAAACAGTTTTT
>JAHKKF010405794.1:0-12007 GCA_019740295.1 Labeo calbasu | reverse complement strand
AAAAAAAAAGTTTTGCTTAAAACTGAACTTTTGACCTCTGCAGTTTCAAGTCTCCCCTCAACACTTGTAAAGGAATAAATGAAATAATGGAAATAATTGGCAATATTTTGAATTAATATTTTTTCCTTTAGTGTGACATCTTGTCAGAGTTTAAGGGATTGCACAGATTAAATATTCTATATAAAAAGGTACAGAAGAATATTCTTAAAAAATAACAGTGTTGTCAAATAAAACAAAAAAGAAACAAAAAACTATACCGTTTGTGGATAAAAATCAAACATGTATAAAATGTGTACATCATTATACATTGTATAAAAGTATTGAAATATAGGGCATTTATTTTAAGGAAATATCGCTCAAATACACTTGTCTTCAAAGTATTTCACAAAATGAAATGTGTTTTAGAATAAGAAGGAAAAGATACATTAATCAAAATGGAGAAAAGATGCTGACGCTTTCTGAATGTCGGAAATGAAGGAGTGACGTTAATACATCAATATGGTACGTTTAATGGTAACTTTAAAACAAGTTTGACAAAAAGTAATCTAAGAAGTAGTCAAACTACTGTACCTAAAATTTTCAAGTGCTTAGATACTTTTTGTGGCTACTTTAATTATGGCATTGTTCTTCCTATAGCTCTGGTAGTGCAAATTAATATAACAAAGCAGGCTGTTTATATTGTCATATCAGTATCAGTAGGATAACTACTGGGTCTCTACAGTCAATGTTTCAAAACAGCGTCAAAATGGGGAATAAAACTATTTCACACTTTAGGTGCTTTTGTTATTAGTTACACACAGTATGTTCTTTAAGCCACACGTGAGGTATCTTTTATTCATAAGAGAACACAAGTCGGTTTCCACGGTTTCCATGGATAGCGTTCATTAAATATTAAAGCATATGGTGTCGAATTGACACGTTCGTGCCACAAGCCCTTTATCTGAAGATCAGGCAAGACCTTTAATGTCAGGGCAATGCACTTTACCTGTGGCACAGTCTAATTTCAGTCAAACAAAAGTTGTATGATGTAGATTTTTTGAGCGCAAAATGGAGCGACGCACATCCACGGCTGAGGAGGACCGAGCCGAGAGGAGAGTGAGGTTCCGCGTGGCGTCCGCGCACAGCGGCCGCGTTCTGAAGGAGGTGTTCAGAGAGCAGGTGCTCGAAGACTCCGCGGACACGGACACCACTGTGAGCTCAGAGCCGGAGCGTGCGACCTCGCCTGTCATCACGGAGGCAAACAGCCATCTGAGCGGCCTGGTGGGGCAAGAACCGGACGACAGCGGCAGCGAACCGGACGAGCTGCTCATGTACGCTAGTGCAACCAAGGACAAGATTTTCACTGGTAAACGCGTGAACATCTTCAGTAAGAACGGAACTATTCGGGGCGTGAGAGACAAAGTGAGCGCGGGACAGGTGTTGTTTAACAACCTGTCCAAAATGTATGGGGTAAGTTTTATTTGGAGCAATATAATTACATTTATTAGTGTAAGCTATAACACAGATGTGAAAACAGTTTTCTGTAGGCCTTAGAGAAGACAAGGAGATTAGAATAGCTGGAAAAGAAACCCAATGACCCTTGTTAAACCATTCAGGATTAATGACCCACTAATTGCTGTAAGAAAGACGCTATGTTTACAGAAGAACACCTCCAGGTTAGATATCAAATCAAAATCATAGGAAATAAGAAATTATAACATGCTTAGACAAATATAGCCTGTATCTCTGTGCATTGTTATGAGAATATGGGCGTTTTTATACAGAATATCACTTTTTCCTCTTTTGATTTCGTGGTGGTTACATGAGCTGCATATTTAGGGGAAATTATCCGATTGGTTATAATTGGTTGGTTATAGTTAGGTTATATTGGTTATAATTGGTTATTAGATAAGTTATAATAACTGGTTATAATACAACAGTGCTACCAAGTGTTACAAATAAAGTTTGGACAAACCTGCTCAATCTTTATTATTACTATTTAAAATGTTTAACCCCTTTAATGTACCCCTCATTTTTGAACACAGACGTGAAAGTGCACTATCCAAACTTAAATTGAACACTTTGGAATACAGACCTAAGTCTGGACTCTTTTTTTAAGAAGTGGAATCATTTCAAAATATCAAAGTTTCAAACATTTATAGAAGTTTAATTTTCTGTAAAAAAAATAAATAAAATAAAAAATACACTGTACCAGTTTTTTTTATTTTATATAAAATATCAAAATATTTTCAAAATATTTTTGAATCCAAAATTGCTATAAAATTAAAGTATTATGTCTAAATAAGTTATGCTCCAAATTTTAAGTTGATATTAAAAAAATTAGGTTCCTGCAAGATTTTATTTAGGGCGTTATACCACAAACAGCCACCAGGTGCCATCCAAATGCCACTGATTTTTAGTCATTTAATCATTTGTCTGTCACAAATGTCTCATTTTCTCTGTCAATTATACTTTCATTTCAAAAGTACCACCAAATATGGATTTTTTTGGCCCACAGGTGGGCCAGTGAGACTTAAAGGGTTAAACTAAAATAAGAATAAGAAATATGAAATAACTGCTCCCTTTTGAACAATATGAAGGTTCACATTTGTAATTTTTTAAAATAACTTTTAGTTTTTAGAGCCTAATAAACATTTACAAATATGTACAAACTATAAAAATTTAGATCAGAGAGTTTTAAAATAAACTCAGCTCTAAATTCAGGTACATGTTCAAACTTTACTGCTAGAATTCATATTTTTTCACGTAAGTATGTTCTGTACAGTGTACTATAATTAACCTGTACATTACTTACATTTTCTCCTAAATCTGTGACATAAATGCATTTCAGATTATAATTATGACTCTAACTAGTAAGATACTTGCCAACTGTTATATTATTGAGGTTGTTATGAATCTATAATATTCAATTACTGTCTCTTTCACAGGATTCGCTTATTATGAACCGGCCTAAAAGACCGTGAGATTTTGTCTGAAAACAGCTTTGAATGTCGTGCAGCAGAGGATGCTGGGTCACAAAGCAGGACGTCACTCTAAATGGATGTGCAACAGGCTTGTTTGTGTGAAAGTGATAAACAGCGGCCAATGTTTTTTTTCTTTTTAAGTGCTTTTCAATACTTATGTATATTGTAGTTCTGTAAATATATTTTATATTCACTTTTTGCAAAAGCATTTTTGAACAAAGGAACCGAAGGGATCTGTAAAGTCAGCTGGTTGCTTGGAGAACATTCTCTTTGCCTGTTTGAGGTGCCTTTTCTTTATCTGGACATTTCATTGTTTGTGATGAAATTACTGTGATTTTTTTTTTTAGAAAATAAGATGTAATCAAGTTTTATACATATCTATTAAGTTTTAATGCAATAAAAACAAAAAGTCACAACAACCTTTTTACTTTTGTTAATACTTTTTGGAATATTCATTATTGATTTCTTCTAGTATATGAAGACGATGCATGCATTGCTAAGTCGGCTCTTTAAGTTAGCTTGTTTTTTATTCATCTGATTAAACGTTACAGTAACTTTGATTTGCTGCCACTTTGACAGGTAATGTGAATTTTGTGCAAACTAAATTTTCATCTGATCCTGGAGTGATCTCTTATAATAGTTGAGATTTCAGAAAACAGTAAGGAGAGCGAAGACCCCGTATAGAAGAGCGCAGGGATAGGCCACCAGCAGCTGCTGCCCGCTCATGTCAAGAGTGGAACTGAAGATCTTAGAAGCCGATAGACTGCACCAGCCAATCACAAACAAGGCCAACAGCGTTCCCAAGAGCCCTCTGCATTAAAATAAAAGCCATTTGTTATTCACATACAACACACCTGAAATTATACACTCTTAAAAAAAGGTGTGAAGAATATTTTAATAATTTTCCACTCGCCACCTTTTTCCTCAACATGGAAGTAAGCTTATCGGTGAGATTAATTCCAGTTATTCCAGTTCATTAGCCGCTATAGGGAAATAACGAGACGAATAACAACGTACAGTAAACTGTAAAACTGCACTACACACTAATGTGTTCATAATTAAGTTAATAATATGGTAGACACACCAATTTGCAATATCAAGCAGCAAAACAAGCTGTTTTGTACAGCTAAAAATAGCTGGCAGTGGATGAGACTGGAAGCCAGACCAATAAAATTTACAAATGTTCACACCCACTCTTGTGGGAAGAAACCATAGACTGTAAAATATATGGACGTAGTGTCTGTGACGTCACCCGTAGGTTTCTGAAGAGCATTTCTGAAGCTCTTAGTGGGCGGGAGTCGGCCGACGCCATCTTGGAATCGCGTCGCTACACGTCACTCCAGGATAATTCGAAAATGGGCAAAGAGGCGGGACGTGGGTGGAGCTGGTTGCTGAAACCACGCCCGCCTAGCGCGATGGTGGTGACAGCAGCAGCAAACCACCTGTCACTCAAGTGGCCACTCCCTAAATTATGCAGAATTTTAAGGCTTAATATAATTGAAACAGATGAGTTATAAAAAAAATCACCCCCTCACAGTTGACATGAAGGGCAAAATTAGCTATACAGACCAAAAACATTTTTTGTACCAGGCCCAGTGAGGTCTGTCTCATTCATGATACTGCCATCAGCAGGCCTCAGTGGATTTAACACAGTCAGAGTCTTCTGTAAACATGTTTCTGCTGTAAATTTTGGCATTTTAACATGGGGGGTCTATGGGATTGACTCCCTTTTGCAGCCAGTCTCTAGCGGCCAGTCGATCAATTGCAGTTTTAGTCACTTCCGTGTTGGCTTTAAGAGGGAGACCGAGAGGTTGCCGCTTGGAAGAAACAGGTAGATAAAGAACATTCTAACAGGTTCCATGAATGTTAAAGGTTTCTATACAGTTATGAATACTCACTGAAGGGAATACAGAACAGCAAAGGCAGAGAGTCCCACCATTGGCAGGAGTGAGTATCCCAGCACACTCGCCACACATCCACAGGATACGCTGTAACTGCTCATCAGGTTCAACAGCATGTATATCCCAACACATCCCAACGCACTGATGCCATACACATACCCAAAGTGTGCTTTCCCTGCCTATAGAATATAGAATACACACACAAACCCACAGGTACGTGTTCTGGACATTACATATGTTTTCATTTCCTCTCTGCAGTACATATTACTGTGTACCTCTAGTAAATGGTTTCACAAAGGATCAGGATGGATGTAGTTTGTACCATCAATAGTGTGGCTCCCAGAGCAATGCAGAAGAGAACAGGCCCAGTGAGGTCTGTCTCATTCATAATACTGCCATCAGCAGGCCTCAGTGGATTTAGCACAGTCAGAGTCTTCTGCCAGATATGGTCAAAGTTAATCCCCAACTCTGAGAAAAAAATAGACATTTATTTTTCATTTTTACAAATATATTTTCTGTTAAGTTTGATTAATGCATGAAATGCCCAATTTTTAAAGCCGAAGTAAGTTTTTGTATTATGGTGCGGCCACATTAAAGACATAATTGCAAAATTTAGCAGGAAAACAGTCCATTGTCTTTTTTAGCAATCTATTTTTAGCTGTACAAAACAGCTCGTTGTGCTGCTTGATATTGCAAATTGGTGTCTTACCATATTATTTCAATGTATTATCTTAATTATAAACACACTGGTTTGTAGTGCAAATAGTTTTACTGTTTACTGGACATTGTTATTCTTCTCATTATTTCTCTATAGCGGCTAATGAACCAGAAGTCTCACTTATAGGCTTACTTCCGTACTGAAGGTACGGAATAAAATGAATTAAAAAAATAACCATGCAGTTAACGGTAAATCTATTTGCGCTACAAAGTAGTGTGTTGAGGATTGTGATAACACATTGGAATAATATGAAAACAAATACAAGTTTACATTATCAAGCAACATATAAGGGACTGTTTTTGGAGAGATGAAATTACTGGAAGCAAATGACACCAGAAGTCTCACGCATTTAAATTACAAATGGTCACGCCCGAAATTTACATAAACCTTGCAGAATCTGCAAAATGGTCATTTTTTGACCAAAATAAGAGGGATCATACAAAATGCATGTTTTTTTGTTATTTAATACTGACCTGAATAAGATATTTTACATAAGAGATGTTTAGATGTAGTCCACAAGAGAAAATAATAGTTTAATTTATAAAAATGACCCTGTTCAAAAGTTTACATATGTTTGATTTGTAATACTGTGTTGTTACCTGAACACAGCTGTGTTTATTATTTTATATATTTTTTTTGTTTAGTGATAGTTGTTCATTAATCCCTTGTTTGTTCTGAACAGTTAATCTGCCTGCTGTTCTTCAGAAAAATCCTTTAGGTCCCACAAATTTTTTCAACATTTTAGTGTTTTTGAACCCTATCCAACAATGACTGTATGATTTTGAGATCCATCTTTTCACACTGAGAACAAATGGGGGACTCTATTACAGAAGGTTCAAACACTCACTACATTTTTCTTATTTTGTCTAATTTTTTTTTCTTTTAGTACTGCCCTTCTGAAGCTACAGAAGATGCTTACATGCTGCTCAGAAGACAAAATAAGTTACATTTAACCTGATCTTCTAATTCAAAAAGTTTTTACATAATTTTCATTCTGAAGCATCAGTGAGTGTTTGAACCTTCTGTAATAGTTGTATATGAGTCCTTCAGTGTCCTCATTGTGAAAAGATGGATCTCAAAATCATACAGTCATTGTTGGAAAGGGTTCAAATACACAAAAATGCTGAAAAACCAAAGAACACAGGCAGTTAAGAACAACTGTTAAGAACAAAATGAGACACTATCACAAAAAAAAAACCAAAAAAAACCCAGCTGTGGCTCATTCAGGTAACAACACAGTGTTAAGAATCAAGCTATGTAAACTTTTGAACAGGGTCATTTTTATAAATTCAACTATTATTTTCTATTATGGATTATATGTATACATCTTTTATGTGAAATATCTTATTCAGGTCAGTACTAAATAAAACATAACATGCATTTTGTATGAACCCCTTTATTTTGGTAAAATAATTAACATTTTGCAGATTCTGCAAGGTGTATGTAAACTTCTGGTTTCAACTATGTTAAAAATGAACTACTAAATAAAGGCTGTGAAAAATTGTGACAGAACCTTAATCCGAATAATGGCAATTGGCTATTTTCTTTCTTTCTTTTTTTTTTTTCACAGTTCCGTTCAGTGGTGCAGAATTACACACTTGAACTTAAAGACAATTTTTATATAAATTCTTTTATTACCTTCTAGAAGTGGCGGCTCTTCCTCAAATGAGTCCATATATTCTGTTTGCTCGGGTGGCGCTACAGGCTGATACACTTGTCCGGTATAAGATGCTGTAGTAGTATATTCATCTGGTAAATGTGCGGAATTATCACTGATGATCAGACAGTAAATGATGAATCAACAATTAAATTGCACACAGAAACACATTAGCGCATATACATTAATACATAAAATATAAAATGCACTTGCAGTTAGCAACACTTACGCTTCATGGTAGTCTGGATTGACGTAGGCTGGATCATAGCCATATACATCTTCCTGTTGACCATCCATATAATATCCAGACTGATAGAATTCTTGTTCAAAGTTTTGAAAGTCTCCCATTCTGCTTCAAATAATGTCTACACAAGTTCTGCTGTGGTATAAACCAGTTCTGAATGTAAGTTGTTACCTATTTGTATCCTTTAAAGTCAGAGCTTGATTTGAAAATCTTCGTTTGTTGAGTCTTTGCTTGGTCACAGAGCAGCTGTTTTGCTGTATGTGTGTATGAGATGCTATTAATAGTCTTCTAAATTTACTTGTGGGACATGAGCAGCACTATCAGTGTACTGGGAGGTCATGTTGTAAAGCCATCCTGATGATCTCTAGATCTACTGACTGATGATATGCTCATCACTCAATGTTCAGCACAACTACTGTACAATTAAAATATATTTCCGTATCTGTCCATGAAAATGATTTTGTATATAGGTAGGACAAAAATAACACTCTTGTTATTTGAAGACCTTATAATAAAGAGACAAACATCACTAAAGATTGTCTAATGCTTTATAACAGCAAAAAACAGTATTTTTACAGTACAGGTTAAATGTCTGCAAATACAACACAAAAATGTCTAAATACAATATTGACTTTCATATTTTTGTTTTATTTGTTAGGGAAAGGAGCTAATATAATAATTATTTCCTCCTTTTTAATATAAAAATGACCACTTAATGAAACAGTATAGTATTTTCAAAAATACATAATTACTTACAGTTTTACTTACAACTTAATTTTAATTACATTCATATTGTTATTCAATGCCTATGAAACAATCCAGCTATAAAAATGCGATAAGATCTACAATAGACTTTTAAATGATTATGGACTTTAAAATTTAGTATTTTAGTATGGAGTAAATTGGTATTGATATTCTAGCAAAATAATTCAGCGTTTCTGAATGACAAATGACCTTATGTACCTGTAATCATGCGTCAAAGTCAATAAAATAAAATAAAATAAATAATAGAAAGGTCAAAGTTATGGCTATGTTCAGTAAACTGCTAACTAACCTTTTTTTCTGTTAAATACTGTTTGAATTGTTTGTTTGCAATAAAAAAAATACTAAAAAAATGATTTCACTTAGTTTTCCTCATGTCTAATCTTCAATGCCAACATTATCATTGTTTTTTTGTTTCTTGTAAGTTGTAGTTTAGACATTCATAAACACTTCCTGGCATTTCATAGCTGATATGCAATTTTTTACTTATACTTTGACATTATTTGGGTCTCTTATCTGTGCTGAGGTCAGATGATCTACGGGTCTGGCAGAGCACTGGAGTTTCCACTGGAGCTCATACTGGAAACTGGTGCTTGGGTTAAAAAAGTCGCATGGGATTCCTCCTCTTCGTTCCTGTGGAAAAGACAGACAGATAACTGTAAATAATGAGTCTATGTGCGATGGTGCAGAACAAAAGTCTTTAGAAAGTATTCACTGCCATTGTTTTTTCTCTTCTTGATGTGCTGCAAGTCAAACTGATGTATTAAAGGAACACTCCACTTTTTTTTGAAAATAGGCTCATTGTCCAACTCCCCTAGAGTTAAACAGTTGAGTTTTACCATTTTTGAATCCATTCAGGAGATCTCCGGGTCTGGTGGTAGCACTTTTAACACAGCTTAGCATAGATCATTGAATCTGATTAGACCGATAGCATCTCGCTCAAAAATGACCATATATAATGACGATATTTTTCCTATTTAAAACCTAACTCTTCTATAGTTACATTGTGTACTAAGACTGATGGAAAATGAAAAGCTGTGATTTTCTAGGCTGATATAACTAGGAACTATACTCTCATTCCGGTGTAATAATCAAGGAACTTTACTGCCGTACTATGGCTGCAGCAGGCGCAATAATATTATGCAGTGCCTGAAAGTGACTGGCACTAAGTTTGTGTAGATGCAGAGTTGCAACCGGCAGAGTTGACAGCTGCGTAATATCATTGCGCCTGCTGCAGCCATAGTACGGCAGTAAAGTTCCTTGATTATTACGCTGAAATGAGAGTATAGTTCCTAGTCATATCAGCCTAGAAAATAGCAACTTTTCATTTCGGTCAGTCTTTGTACACATTGCAACTACAGAAAAGTCAAGTTTTAAATAGGAAAAATATCAAAAATCTTTGGTCATTTTTGAACGAGATGCTAACAGTCTAATCAGATTCAATGATCTATGCTAAGCTATGCTAAAAGACCCAGAGATCGACTGAATAGATTTGAAAACGGTAAAACTCAACTGTTTAACTCTAGGGGAGTTGGAAAATGAGCCTATTTTCAAAAAAAGTGGAGTGTTCCTTTAAACAGACAAAAAAACTTCATAAAACTTTTTCATGTGAAATGCTCTATGATGTTCAGAATTATATTTCAAAAATGACTTGACAAGTATCCGCTCTTATTTTATCAAACAGAAAACCATATATCTGTAGGCATGTCTCACCCTGGGCTGCTGCTACACCGGTTCCCATCTGAATCTGTCAGAGCTGGAGCATGAATTGGTTTCCTTCAGAATTGTAAAAAAACAAAAGTGACACGAAAATACACATTCGTTACTCCTTTCGGTCAGTGTCCTAAAATTTCTGAAGCTTTTGTTACCCATGAATTTCAAATAAGTTTGAGACTTATACATTTGATTTATTTTTTACTATAGTCATTATTACTATCTTTGTCTCACCAACTCTGCTTTTTCTTTCAAGGTAGACAGTATCAAACTAATTTAGGAGATTATGACTTATTCACGATTTATCTTAATGTGGTTTCATGTTCCTGGAAAGGTATAAAGTTTATAAACATTCCTACATTTTTGTCTTAACTATTTGTTTGTCAAAAACCAGTTCAATATTCACTGGCAAATACTTACTTTGATTTCAGGCTGTTCATTTTAGCAAAGAGCAGTCTGAGAACTCTCTCTCTTTGCTCCCAGGTCATCTCCGATATGTTCACTTTGGCTTTCTTCAGATTGCTGATTAAATAACACAACGTTTTACAGACAGTTTTTTAATAGTAAAAGCATCTTTTAGGTAATAACACATTTAGTTATCATTTCATCAGAAGAGAGTTTTGAGAATAGTCTAAAAACCACAAATAAGCATAAGACCCTCACCCTTTTTCAGCCTCGTCTGTACCAATGGGAGTGCTGTGGGGTGTTTTGTTGAAAGTGTGAATGTGAGCATTCTCCTTTCTGCCTGATAGAAACTCATCCATCCGCCTGCTACGATTCCCCTCTGCTTCCTGTCTGGATAACATAATGTAGATTATAATGTAACTGATCTAACAAAGGTTTGAAGGTTTTGCAGTAAAATGGAGCCTGTGATCTCTTGCTTTTTAACTTTTATTTCCATAATGAATTTGAGGTGTGTGATATTGAGGAAAAAATATCTTAATATTTTCTGGGATTTAATCAAATGTATTGAAATCAGCTCAGAGGTGGCTTGAATGCATTTACAATGTGTTTACAATTGACCCTTCGCAGGGAGTTTGACCGACAGGTGATCTGACCAATCATAACGGCAAATTCGCCATTTTTGACCACCAAACATGCTATGTCTTGTCTGTTGGCACGTTGTCAATTTCCTCTTTGCTCTGCGATGTATTTTTCACTGTGTGAGAACATTGTGGGGCGTAAGAGCACCATGGCTTGTCGGACATAGCAACAGTAATGTACTGTTATGCAATTTTTACATTTTACATAATTAATTATGAAATAAAAAGTTTAAATATGAAACTAAAATCACCAGTATGGTGACAGCAAAACATTGTCTGAACAAGCTGAATTGAGTCATTCATTTAAAAGATTTGTTCTAAAAGCTAATTCGTTCAGTCACTGAATCATTCAATAAACTGACTTGTTCAAAACGCAGATTTATTCAGTAATGAAAAACCAATGCGTTTTGTAGGAGACACCAACATAACGATATTGTGTCTAAAATGGGTCACACTTTACAATAAGGCCCATTAGTTAACATTTGTCAACTACTTTATTAGTTAACATGAACTAAGAATGAACAATACTTCCACAGCATTTATTAATCTTAATTAATGTTAATTTCAACATTTATTAAATTAAAATCAGAAGTTGTACTTGTTAACATTAGTTGGGTCATTCTATGGAAATCTCCATTTTTCTGTCCCTAGCCTTAACAGAAATATTACACTTGAAAAACACTTTAGGTTTAAATGTCTTTATGTTTTAAAATGAAACAATATTTTATTTGAACAACTACACATTGAGCTATCAGTGTGGCAATATTTGTTTTTTAATTAATTATTTTGAATTCCAAGCACCACAAAACTGCTCCTCCCCACAGTGACGTTGTCAGGGATCACCCCTGACAGTCATGTCTGTTTTGTCTTTGTTTAATGTGTCTTTGTTTGTGTTGTGTCTAAGCACATGGCTCTGTCTTTGTTGTTGTCTGCCATGTGCTCCCCTTGTCCTGCCTCCTAGTTACCCGTTGCCACGCCCCCTTGTTTAGTCCTCGTTTGTCTGAGT
>JAHKKF010405730.1:0-23104 GCA_019740295.1 Labeo calbasu | reverse complement strand
GCAGCTATCCCGCCGTTGTGAAAGTATATTTTGGAATTGCTTTATTGCATGATATAGATGAGACAGGCCACATTAAATTAAAAGATTAAAAAAAAAGTAAATTGAGCCGTTTGTAGAACCAAAAGGAATTGCAAAAATAATGAAACATGTCTCAAACACCCCCATTTAAAAGGAAAAACAGATGGTAGAAACTTTTAGACACATACCCTTCTTTTTATAGTGAAAGAAAGGCAGCATGAAACATGCTTCAATGCATCTGCAGGTATCGCAAACATAACTTTATAAACAGCTAATTAGCATTTTCTGACTTGACATCAAATAAAGGAAGTATAGCCAAAGCACTTCAAAGCCTGCCAAGTTTCCTCAGGGATTTTACACACACACACACACACACGCACACACACAGACCACAGCACAGCTCTTGAAATCCTAGAGCAAACTCTACAGGATGCTCGGAACGGTAAGGTCATGGGAATGTTCTTAAATCCACCTATCAAACCTCCACCCACATACACTAACGCTCACACACACACACACACACACACACACACTTACTCAGACTTGAACGGGACTGTGCTGAAGGAGGTATTCATTTAGCCATGTGTCTTTCAGCCCAGCCGTCATTCTTTCCACTGTGGGAGTGATTGGCTCTCTTTACTCTCAGGTTAACTGGATGCTCTTCTGCCTATAATTCAAAATGAGTGATAGACAGCTGTAATTCAGATGTTATGGAACTGTTTACAGACAAGTTACACTGTCATTAAGCAGACGTCTAAATACCAGACAGCTCTTCATCACGACAGATGAATAATGTGAGTGAATAATGAGTGTTTTATGAATTAAAGTAAAACATCTGTGCATGTCATGAATGTCCTTCTCCTCCCAGCAGCTTGTTTGTTATGGAACGTCAGGGCAGGAATTAGTCTTTTTGACCACTGAGTGTGGACATAATTATACAATTTCCCATGGGAATGGCTTGCTATTTTACAAGACCATATGCATATTAAAACAGGATTTCCATCACCTAATAAACATTGTTCAAAACATCGATTACACATATTGCTTCTCTATTTATAAACAGCGTTTGTACATGATTCAGCAGCACTGGTTTTTGTCTGGTTAAGTGAAAGAACACTGAAAATGACAATGTCCTTTCCTAAAATAAATGGGGTCAGCAATTTAAAGGATTGGTACATATTTTTTAGAGCCTTAAGTGGGGAAGAGGCTTGATGAGGGCGATTTTCGTCAGTGTTTTAATGCATTTCTGATTAAAACATGAAGCCAGGTTAGACATATCAAAGAGCTCAACTCTCTTCAGTCCTAAAAGCCAGAAACAACTCATTATTTTTGAATTCCGGTTCTAACATCCCAAAAATGCCTAAAATATGGTCTGTGGTTAAATCAAGCTTGATATTTTCATGTTTTATTCTACAGCATAAAATACATCAGTAATACCCCACACATTTTTTAAAGCTCAAACTCAGTTGGTTAAGGACTTGGACTCGACTCAGACTCAACAAGGTGGACTCGAAACCAACACTAGATCTTAATGGTGCAGATGCTATGGCTGGCCACACACTTGAAGATTTTAAAATCCAATTTTAAGCCCAATTTGCATCCCTGAATGATTGGAAGGGCGTGGCCCGATACGAGGGTTTGTCCAAAAAATCCTCTATTGTGTGGTGTCTTTACAGTTTTTTAATTAAGTGTCCACCAGCTAAAATTGTAAATATCAAACATGTAATACCAGTACGTGTGCCTATTATATGCTACTTACTTTAACACTGTTGCTAAAGATATTTACTAGGTACACTCTTTATATTATAGTCTTAAAAAGATGACCGACAATTTTGTCACAATTGCTGTCCTGCGGTAAAACATGAGGGCAGTTGCGTTTTAGATCAGACATGAGTGAGCGAGACATGGACGCGTCAGTGAATGATGAGATATTTCCATAAATAAACTTATTGTGCCAGAGGAATTGCATTAAAACTATTATGTCTGTTCTATATCTGTCATCTCAGTGAGCTTTTGTGAGGTTTAAAGCCCAAAGTATATGTGTATACTTTTTTTTTCAGTCAAACATGTAGCCTTTCGAAGTTTACTCCATTTGATGTTGTGCGCAAACGCAGGCGGTGGACACATGCTCTCTAGAAAGCTTCATCCATGTCCATGATCTGCTCTATTTTTTCCCATAAGTTATGACCGATAACAAATATTTTTGAACTTTTTTAAACCAAAGCTGAACTATCTCATACCCTTTCTCGCTTACAAGTGCTTGTCAATGTGAACGTCTGTTGTTGTTGCAGTCTCAGCTAATTTGTTGTTCGTCACTTCAGTTTCCTTTTCTGCTGTGAAACAACGGCCCGGGACAGTGTTGCCAGTGTTGTGGAGTAACTAATCACTGGAAAAACAAATTCAGTGTGCAAAAATCTGGTGAAAATGACCATGAATTTAACGGTCAAAGACTGTAAAAATGCTACAGTAAAAACCTATATTAGGGGTAAATTCCCCTACTATATACGGTAAAAACTGTGTTGGACAATACATGTAATTTTACGGTAGTATGCCGTTTTTGGAAGTGAAAAAGAACAAATAATATACAGTGAATAACCCGGAAATTGACATTCCCAGAATTCCCTGTGTTACATTTTAAATTTGATGTTTTTTTTGTTGAAATAACTATGTTTCTTCTTGTTTAAGGTTGTATGTTAAACCTAATGTTGTTAAATGAATGTTTATTGCATTATTCAGTTTCATGTGTGTTACCATGATGGTGTTTAGTGCTTGTGTGAAAGATGTTGTGCACCTTCTATATATTTTAATATTTAAAAGCTGCTTGTAATAGGCTTTGGTTCATCATGTGACTTTCTCATCACCACCTGCATTTGGTGGTTATCAGTGTATTACAAAGGTACAAAACAGATTTCAGTACTTCAGTAGGTTGGTATATTAACATTATATCAGTTAATAAAAATTACTGTATTTAACTGTAAATTTAAGTCAAAACCGTAAAACCTAAAATGTTGTGACCATATTTTTTACAGTAATAAAAAAAGCCGGTTTTTTTTGCAATAAATTGTACAGAATTTTTTTACAGTGTGCGCATACTATTCTGATGACGAAACACATGCACTGAACACTGACCCTCACGTACGCGTAAAATGTAAAGTATACTTTGGGCTTAATACGTGCGCAGTAAGGCGAATTTAACGATTTCCGACGTTTCAGTCTGGGTAAGAAACATTTGGAAAACGCTTGAAAATGCTGATGTGGACAAAGAGCACTTTAAAACGAAAACTCTGTTTTCAAATGTTTCCCGATTAATGTAGACTTAGCCTGAAAATGAGCAAGCATCAACTAATGGATGTTGCGTGCTTCTGTAGCTAAACCGGGCACACCAGGAGAGCCAGCTGACAACGTCGGCTCCATTTGTTTTTCTTGTCTAATCACGCTTGATCTCGTGAGTCTCCGTGAGATCTCGTGTCACTATGAAATCGTTCCTATTTGAAAATCGTCTAGTGTGTGTCATGCGACTGAGGTGTATAGTAGTTTACCTTTTTACTTCTGCCAATTGTTTTTAGATTTTAAACTACACAAAAGTTGTGTTTATTTGTGAAGATTATCTTGATGAACAAAACATGTAAGAATCGTAAACCTTGCTGGTCACAGAGTTTATTTTCTGAAGTCAATGGATGTATCCTATCTGCTTTTTGTCAAAGGAACCAGGGTTGGTCAGCCTACAAAAAATGTCATGCCTGCAGCACTCCATTGGCAATAGCATTTCGTTTATGTCACGGCCCAGCGAAGCTGCACCTGACAGCTTGAAACAGCCCAGGGCTGAGTTTTCTAAAAGCATTGTAAGCCTAAGCAGATCAAAGAACCACTGGCAACAATGGTTTCTACAATCAACAGTTACATTAAAAAATCTATTGAAGAAGACTTGATAAAAAATTGCATAACGTGTATAGATTTAGATTCTGCAACGTGAATCACCGATAGAATTTGCTATTTTACTATCCTACCGTTGGTTCACGTGTTTTCGTTGCGATGGCTGCGTGACACTGACATAAAGCCAGGTTTTATTTAACTCAATGGAAAGCACACAGTGCTATAGTCTAGTGCGCTATGCGCTATTTCAGATTGTATAAAATATAAAAATGGTGAGTAGACAAATGACAAACTTTGTTTACAACTTTAGTTGGAGACGGTGGTATTTATAACTTAGAGGGAGGGGATGTTCTCATTCTAGATTTGATTAGACTAATTTCTCCAGTGCATTGTGAGTAATTTTTTTTCTGGGTTTGTATTCCTGGAAGAGAAAGACTATACATTTTAAATGTGTACATCTCCTAAGGGCGAAGTTTAGAATTACATGATCTAAAGCTTATAAACATACTAAAATCAATGAAAGCTTTACGTTTGCCATCCACTGCTATTGTATAGACAAGAGCAGCACAGACAAACATTTTTTATGTGTTTCACCAAAGAGAGAAGGTAATATGGGGTCAGAACGAGATGAGGGTGAGTAAATGATGACAGTCGTGTTTGAGAGAACTATTCCATACAACTTTAGAGAGGCAACCACAAAAGCTATCTCACTGTAGCAGACACTGGAATCAACAGCACTTGATCTTGGTTTGTTATGTCCCGGTTTGGTTTGCTGTGTCCTCATAGCCACTCAGAGACCCCAGCACCATGATGAAGCTCTCTATTCTTAAACAATTTTCCAGCGGGCACGCTAGAAACAAGGCATTGAAGTTTCGAGAGGTCTCCTAACTCTGCAAGAGTAAACAGGAGTATATGCATTTAAACAGGAGTTGGATTATATCACACCGGTGGTCCTGTCTCCCAGTCCTTTATGATTCAGCAAATCACAGTGTGGAGGGCACAAGGCTAAACACTGGTCAGGTTTTGGTGCCTGCTGCAGAGTTCATGAGAGTCTCTCATATTAGTACAGATGGCGGCTCCTCTGATGGTTTGGGTATGGTTAACTTAACTCTCTAATTGATTTCAACAATGTCTTCTTCTCCAGACATCACTAATTTCATATGGCACCATGCATCAGACAGTATGGAGGCGGCTCGATTTATTTGAAAAGACATAAACCTCCCTGCTAGAAAGACCATCACAGAGTGATGTGAATTGTCATGTGGATCCAAGCTGGTTTGGTACTGGTCTAGTTGGTAGTCAGTTTCTGGTAAATGCTTGACCGTGATAATCTTGCAGAGATAAAATGTATCTCTATCTATCTAAGTACCACTGGCGTATTAATAATTGTAATAGTAATAATAGTAAGTTATGATTCTTTCGATTCCAATTTCCAACAGTTTTTCGAAACAAGGTGCTGACATTCATTTGACGATCAATATGTTACCTGATTGCATTGATTCAATGCATTGAACAGCGCTGGTGCCAGTCGCGGGAAATCACAAAATGACAAAGATATCGCTTTTAATCTGACAAATTATGTAAAACTGTTTTTTTCCGCTTGAATATATGACTTGACCTGAGGGAGGAAAGACATGGTCAGTCAATCTCACTTCTTGTTAAACAAGAAGGGCACTGTCTCATAGAAAAAAAAGTGAACATCGTAGTTGTAGCAGTTGCTCGTTATACTCTGCGGTTGGCTTGTCAGTATCATGATATTACAATAATTGCAGTTATTGTGACTGTGTTGCAGCATCATCCTGCCTATCATTTTGGGTGGATATCAATATACAAATGGCTTACGTATAATTATCCATTAATCTGAAATAGGATAAATATTCTCTTTTTACCATGATATAGTGCTGTACTGACCTGCATGAAGATGTGTCATTAAAGGGAACCCCGGGTGTTAAGACTGGTATGGCTTTATGTAACATAAATTATATCTCTTACTGAAATACGTAGAAAACCCATGAAAGATTTACGTTATTTTTTAAAAAACTGCAGCACAACTCTGAAAATAAATACTGATTTGATGACCACAGCTACTGAAAGAGCTTACATATGGCGGTGGATGTAAGCGTAGGCTTAAACCAAATGCCATACCGTTGATTTTTCCCCACAAGGAGACTAAACACCCCTGGATATTGAGTGAATTCCACACTAAGACAACTCCTTCAGTGGCTGCAGCATCATGACAAGCGTGAACATGTTTACATCCTGCCAGGATGGCATCTAGCGTTTCTTGTCTCTGCCGTTTGTAAGCTCTTTCATTAGCTGTGCTCTACACAGCTAGCCTAGCAGGGCTAAAGTGGAGAGAACAAAGACGCTGGTCTTTAGGAAGTTCTATCCTCGTCTTATTGCTAGGAAAGTATTACATCACTTCTCTTGTTGCCCTTGGACTTAAAATTGCAACCAAAAGCCACACGATGTGGCATCGTGTCAGTATTTTATTTTCCAAGTTGCGGTAAAAATAGCAACAGGTAGCGCCAGGAGCTCACCGAGTGCAACCATTTCATGCACACTATCAAAATAATGTTGCCTCCTATATATATTAAGCCATGCAAGTCTTAAAGTGAACCCTGGGTATTAATACAGTTGTAGTTGACTGTGTGATCATGTGACTGCTAAGCATAAGGTGTAGACACTAGAAGATCATAAAATATTAATCTCAGAATTCGCATAATTAAATCAGATATTAGCAGACGGATAGTAAACAAAGAAACGACAATGTTTCCTTCCATCAGTCCAAAGCATGAGGGTGTAGCAAGGCTCCGGTGGATTATATGACTCCTCCCATGAAATCACTGAGCTGCTATGAGATTGTTTTGTGGTATGTCAGCTTTCTCTGGGTCAGTGATAAACAAGGATGTCCGAGACGGTGAAATTGAGAAATCTGTCAAAAATCTGCATTTGATAAGTTTCTGTGAATACAGACTTCACTAGTCTTTTGTTTTCAAGCTAAAAATCATGAAATCATGAAGCATCAAAACATCATGAATCATGAATTTATCCATTTGACTTCATGAAGTTATTTTATCTGATAAATCTGAACTAACCTTATTGACCTTGACAAATAGGTATGAGGTTCTACGGAGGTCCTCCTGCGATATAATTTCCTGTTTTAAAGGATGTCCATTTTCCACAAGTTGATATGATTCTTTAGGGTCTTAATTAAATGTCTATAACATGCTTTGGTAAAAATGTATCAATGGCAGTATAAAAAACACCCGTTTTACCTTGTCAAAATCAGCTCTGTTGACAGCAACCCGTTTTGTTGCATGTTGCTTTAAATGCTAATGAGCTCTGCTCACCCCACCCCTCTCTTCTGTGGGTGATTAGCCATAATGTTTACTTTAGCCGCATTTAGCCACATTTAGCCGCAAAGCTTGCTAACTAGCACATTACTAAGAAAGACGATTTGCAAAGATGCATAAAAAACTCCTTATACTCACTTCTTCTGTAGGTGAAGCTGCATCACGAATGATTTGCGTGCACTTAGACACATTTAGGCAGATCGGGGATCGGCGCAATCCCTTCAAAAATGAAAGTAACATTAATCCACTGCGTCTTCAGCGGCTCAGATGTCAGGAGTAAATGACGACTACTATGTTCATTATTACATCCAACAACAGAACGCCTTAGTCGCTTAGGAGACATTCTTGTTTACTCCTGCTCCAGTTTCGAAACGATGGTGGTCGGACCGTTTACAGCTCATTCAGGGCAGGTCTAAGGTAAGACGGCCGTGTCAGTCAACTATTGTGGGAACGGCTTTGGTCTGTGTGATTTGGTCTGTGGCTTGATTTGAAAATAGGATATTATTTAAAGGGATTAAATAAAAAACACTAGGTGGATTTTTATCATTATAGGGTGGTTGTGTACACACACTGCCAACACTAATTTATGTTCAAACAACATGTAAAAGTGAATTTTGCATCCGATGACCCCTTTAAGACTTTCTTGTCACATTGCATTATACAATATGTTAGTTACTGTTGCACCACACTGACTTTGATTTGAATAAAAAAAAATAAAAAAAAATAGTAGACAAAGTTTTTCAGATATTGATAATATTTGAAAACAGTTTCACTGGTTATTTTAAATAAATAAATACATTTCAGACTTTTGATGAGACTTTATTATCTAGTTACACCACCATTTTACTTAACCCTCACAAAAATATTAAACTTATTTTAAATGTAGAAATTGAAAATATTATTGAAAAGGTATTTTCCATTCATTTGTTGAATGAGTTGTATTTTTGTTTTAGAACCTAATGGAAAAAAAAAAAAGATTGCGTCAGTCATTAAACCATATACAGAAACCACTGGCATGTTTTAAAGGTAACCTGATACATGTAATCAGGTTTTGCTTGGTACTGCCTAAAAACTGTTTATTTTAATGCTGTTTCCACATTTAAATACACAAAAGTTCACCCTGACAACAGCTGATAGTTGATTTTCATTTTCTACCAACCTAACAAACAAAACCATGATTAATCTCTAAACATCAGAATACGCTGCATTGGAAACTATAGCTGTTTATATACCACCAAAGTCTCCACCCAATTAATGTCATTCTTGCCGGTGTAGTGCACTTTCAACCAGATCAGAGCTGCGTGGTCTCCACGTGAAAATTAAACATTCGACTTGCCAGTTTGACCCCTAGTGAGTGCTTGTGTGGGTGTGCCGAATGACGCATAAAATAGTCCAATCTGTTTAGATATGACTGATTTTGGGCTCCCATCTCCCTGAAACGAGTTTAAATCCTTCTAGGAAAAAGTACCTCTTCGTTTCAAGTTTATTCAACCTTTTGTCTTTTATTATACTTGAAGATAAGGTTTGCAGACAGTATAGTTCATTTTGGTTGCGCTGCTGAAAGATATAAAAGGCCATTATTGTGCTATACTTTAGGGTTATAATAAATTAATGGTGGCTGTTCAGTGGAAAAATATTGTTTTCTTTGTACAGTAGAGTTGGACCGTTTCGGTCTTTAGAGACTTTCTCTGGTAGGATACCACAATTGCTTGAAATTGGGTTTTACGCAATCACTAGCAACACTGGACCTGGTGTTGTGAAAGAGGCCTGACTGTCTGCTGGTCAAAGGCCTCCCCTTGGCTCCTGAACTGATTACACTATGAATAAACTGGGATACTGTTGGGATTTTAGATGCATCATTGAGGATTTTTCTGAGACAGAAGACCACAGCATGGTCAGGACTTGTCCTGTGCAACTTCTAAATTAAGTCACTGAGTTTATTTGGTGGAATGTTTTCGGAAAAACCGTCGAGACCTCTGTTTTTGGGTTCAAGCTAGTATGTGTATTATTTTCATCTCGGCTACAACAATCGTAGCAACCTACATGTTTTGGAACAATATTTATTGATGATATGCTACACCCATATTGTAGAACAACGTGAAATTTTACAGTACCGTTGAAAAATGAAAAAGGTCAGAACATGTTAACTAAATCAAAAGTAACAGTAAATACATTTAGAATGTTACAGAAGATTTCTATTCCAAATAAATGCTGCTCTTTTCAACGTTATATTCGTCAGAAACATCTTTAAAAAAAAAATGTAGCACGGTTTCCACAGAAACATTATGCAGTACAGATGTTTTCGACATTGATAATAAGAAATGTTTCTTCTTTGTAAAGTTACATTTATGGGCTTTTTACACCTTTGTTGTGAGAGGACAGTGGAGAGCTGACAGGAGAGAGGGGAGCAGGATCGGTGCGCTATGTGTTAATGCAGTAACCACAAGGCTATAGGTGCCGACATAAAAAAATGTTTCTTGAACAGCACATCAGCATGTTAGAATGATTTCTGAAGGATCATGTGACTGTGAAGACTTGAGTAATGCGGCTTTAAATTTAGCTTTGCATCACAGGAATAAATTACATTTTAAAATATACTGTTTTTTATTGTATTTTTACAGACCTCAAACTTTTGAAACGTATTTCCATTTAGCGCAAATGGTTCTGGAACAAAAAACTTTAATTCATAAAAGAACAAACTGGTCCAGTTTGGGCACAAAATTATTACATTATCACAAAGTGGTATGCATTTGTTAAAGCTGAATTGCCATAATGAGTGGAGAAATGTCGTCAGCAAATGAATAATCATGTCTCATTCCTTTTGAATGAATTTTCCCTGACGTTCTTCCATGACCTGGATGTTATTTTCCCAAACAAAACAAATATTCTCTGACACATCACCCACCAAAATCATAGACGGCCACCGAAAGCACTACTCTTCTGTTGTTGCTTCATCTCCAGCTTTGTTGTGGCCTTTAATTAAGCGGCAAGCAGTTTGTTCTGCCCCCAACGGAGTTGCCGCAGAACAGCGTGTTGGTGGTTTTCAGCATGGGGTGCTTCTCCGTGGGTGGGAGGAGTGAATGTCGCCTCAAATCTGCTGGCAGAGGAGGTCAGACAAGTTCGTGTGACATGCAGGCCTAGGGCAGAGGAAGTTCATCTGGGCATGGTGTAGCTCAGATCTTGTTTTACCCGTGAGAAGCCAGAGAGAGAGAGAGTCAGAGGAGGATGTTTTTTCCAGAGTGGGCTGTCAGAAGGCCAATCTGTGGGTATTAGCAGAGTTTGTAAGCAGGCAGAGCCGTTGCTTTTGCTATAGTCTTGGGTTTTGTGCCCGTGCCAGACCAGAAAAAGCAAATATTTTGCTAGTCTTGCAGCTGTGCAGGTTCCATGTAGAGTGACTTCAGGCTGGAAAAGGGCCAAGCCTCAGCGGGGAAACGGTCAAGATAAAAAACGCACCAGCAAAACAATATTGGCCATAATTAGAGTGTTAAATCACATGGGCTGTGAGGACTTTGAGTGGCGTCAGCGCCCTGGTCCATACCCCTCTGCTAAGGTCCCGTCAGGACAGGAGGACATCATCGTAGTGTAGTAAAGAGCACTCATCACTACTCAGTCTTTCCTCAAGCTGGTTCATGGCAGTTTAGCCAACATGGTGACAGATTTCCAACCAATGCACTGTGTTCGGCTTCGCACCCTCATGACGGCTTAAACATGTGGGATATAATCTGTCATATCATCTCTGTTGACGCTGTTTCCCAGAGTTTTCATCGTCAAATACTCTGGCAGTTTTATTGCTCAGAGGTTGCTCTTTCACAGCTCAGGAGACTTTGTGCAGTTCTAGTCATTATTTAAGAATGACACGTTGTCTCTGATGTTTCTCTGCAACTACCTTTGCATGAGTACAAATAAACACAATCTAATTAACCGGTGACATTAAGTGCAGTTAAAAGAGCTACAGTCACGATTTATAGCAGGGTTTGGCACTTGTCAGGCTGAGACACCAGTTGTCCTACCTGCTAAACCAGCAATCAGCAGAAAACTATATATTCAAATTAGTTCTCCCTGGTGGAAAACACACACACACACACACAAAACACACTTATATGTACAATTTTGGTCCATTTAACAAATTTCAAGCCAAATCCACACAGTGTTTAGCAGAACAACAGGTTGTCTATTTGAAATATCAACCCTGTTACCATGATTTTATTTAGTAAACCACCGATAACTGAAATGTGGAAATTTGGAGAAATGTCAACATTAAATTTCCTTAAAGTATCATGTTCTTGAGCAAAAGGCGTATAATATCAGGTTAAACAATAAAACTGTCAACCCTGTTACCTTTTAACCTGGTGACACTTAAGGTGTATTACCACATCAGATGATGGACTTTTGGGCGAAAAAATCTCAACCTACATACTTGAGTCTTTCTTGCTTTCTCAATAAAAAGACCTTGGTTTAAAAAGTCTAAACCAAAACAGATTTACAGTATACAACTTGTGTTTGACAAATACTAGACAAGATATTCCCAGAGGGCTTTTAGCAGAACAATTTGCTTAAAGCAGAACTTTTTGCTTACACAATTTATGTCCTTTCAACAAGTAACTATTAGATCAGACAATTTTTTACACATTACTTACAGCAGAGAGCAGTCTATATAAAATGTCAACCCTATTACCACTGGTAACTTAAAAGTAGATTTTTAGAGAAATGTCAGCATTAAATGAATTCTCCATATATTATCATGACCTTAAGCACAATGCATATAATATTTCAATTTAGACCATAAAACTTATCAACCTTGTTACCTATTAACCTAGTAACATTTAAGGAGTTATACCATGTCAGATGAACAATTTTTTGGGGGAAATATCTAAACATACATAATTGCATCTTTCCTGCTTTCTCAATAAAAGGACCTTGGTTAAAAAAGAGGTTTAAACCAAAAACTCATTTACAGTATACAACTTGTGTTTGACAAATACATAAACATGACATTTCCAAGGGCGTTTAGCAAAACAGCTGGCTGTAAATGTGAATTCTGTTACCATGATTTTATTTAGTAAATTACTGATAATCGATTTTGTTTATAGTGTCATGACACTGCATATGATGTCAAGTGAAACCGTGAAACTGTCAACCCTGTTACCTTTTAGGCTGTTTTTAGGGAGTACTGCTGCTTTAGATTATTGACTGAAAGAGCTAAACCACAAACACTTACTTATACAATTTATGTCCTTTCAACAAATAACTTTTAGACGAGACAATTTTTCCACATTAGCAAGCGGTCTGTAGTAGTCAACATTTGAAGTGGATCAAAAAAGTGCATCAAAGGTATCCTAAGACAAGAATGGGTATTTGTTTTGGTTTTAGGACAACTTTGATGAAAGGTTTTGATCCACTTCAAATGTTGACTACTGTATATAAAATGTTAACTAATTTAGTAAACCACTGATAACAGGCATTTAGCAGAACAGCAGGTTGTAAATCTCAGTCCTGTTATTGTGATGTTATTTAGAATCAATAATCAAAAAGTGGATATTTGTAAAAATGTCAGTATCAAATGAATTAATTTTCCTTGCAGTATCATGATCCTGCAAGTAAAACCGTTAAACTGTCAACACTATTACCTTTTAGAGAGTATTGCTGCTTCAGATTAATGACTTTTGGGAGGAAAAAGAGCTAAACCACAAACAGTTGCTTGTGCAATTTATGTCCTTTCAACAAATAACAATTAAGACCATTTTTACTTAACACTGTGGAAAGCGGTCTATATAAAATGTTAACCCTGTTACCATGATTCAATTTAGTAAACCTCTGACAACTGAAAAGTAGATATTTCCAAAAATGTCAGCATTAAATGAATACCTCATATACTATCATGACCTTGATCACAATGCATAGAATGTCAATTTAGACTGAAAACTGTCAACCCTGTTACCTTTTAAATACTTTGTTTGCTCCCCTTTCTTTTATTTAGGGAGCATTACCACTTCAGATGAATGACTTTTGTGGAAATAAGATCTTAACTGACATGCATACATACGTCTTGCTTTCTCACTAAAAAGCCCTTGGGGGAAAAACAGGGCTAAACTAAAAACACATGTACAGTACACAACTTATGTCCTTCAAACAAATAAGTAGATAAGACATTTCCACAGGCTGTTTAGCAAAACAGCAGGCTGTAAATGCCACTTTTGCTATTATGATTTTATATAAAACCACTCATAATCAGAAAGTGGATATTTGTAAAAATGTCAACATTAAATGAATTATTTCTTTTCTAACAGTATCCTGACCCTGCAAGTGAAACCATGAAACTGTCAACCCTGTTACCTTTCAGTGAGTATTGCTGCATTAGATTGATGACATTCGGGAGGAAAAAGAGCTAAACTGCAAACAGTTGCTTATCCAATTTATGTCCTTCCAACAAATAACTATTAAAACAGTTTTTCAAACTTTACTTAACACAGCAGAAAGCAGTCTATATAAAATGGTAACCAGTTACAGTGATTTAATTCACTGAAAAGCAGATATTTGCAGAAATGTCAGCATTAAATTAATTCCCCATATAGTATCATGACCTTGAGCACAATGCATATTTCAGTTTAGTCCATAAAACTGTCAACCCTGTTAGCTTTTAACCTGGTAACACTTAAGGAGTATTACCATGTCAGATGAATGACTTTTGAGAGGAAAAAAGATCTCAAACTACATACTTGCATCTTTCCTGTTTTCTCAATAAAAGACTTTATTTAAAAAAAACACATATAACAGTATACAACAGTATATTGCAGCTGACTTTTGGGAGGAAAAAAGAGCTAAACCACAAACAGTTGCTTATACAATTTATGTCCTTTCAACAAATATCTATTAGACAAGACAAATTTTTACACATTACTTAACACAGCAGAAAGCGGTCTACACAAAATGTCAACCCTGTTACCATGATTTGATTTAGTAAACCACTGATAAGTGAAAAGTAGATATTTGCAGAAATGTCAGCATTAAATGAATCATGATCTTGAGCACAATGCATATAATTTCAATTTAGACCATGAAACTGTCAACCATGTTACCTTTTAACTTTGTTCCCCTTTTTATTTAGGGAATATTACCACTTCAGATGAATGACTTTTGGAGAAATATGATCTTAAATGACATGCATACATACGTCTTGGAGGGGAACAGGGCTAAACCAAAAACACATTTATAGTCATTTTATGAAATAAGCAGACAAGACGTTTCCACAGGCCTTTTAGCAAAACAGAAGGCTGTGAATGCCAATTTTGCTATTATGATTTCATTTAAAACCACTCATAATCAGAAAGTGGATATCTGTAGAAATTTTTCCTTACAGTATCATGATCCTGTATGTGAAACCATGAGACTGTCAACCCTGTTACCTTCTAGAGAGTATTACTACTTCAGATTAATGACTTTCGGGAGGAAAAAGAACTAAATCACAAACAGTTGCTTATACAATTTATGTCCTTTCAACAGATAACTGTTAAGACAGTTTTTCAAACATTACTCAACACAGCAGAAAGCGGTCTATAGAAAATGTTAACCCTGTTACCATGATTCAATTTAGCAAACCACTGATAACTGAAAAAAGCAGATATTTGCAGAAATGTCAGCATTAAATGAATTCGCCATTTAGTATCATGACCTTGAGCACAATGCATATAATATCAATGTAGACCATAAAACTGTCAACCCTGTTATCATGAGGCTGGTTTAAGCTGTTTGTTTAGGGAGTACTCCTGCTTCAGATAAATGACTTTTTGGGGAAAAAGGGAGCTAAACCACAAACAGTTCCATATATGATTTCTATCTCTATAATAAATCATTTCCGTATAATAGCAGGCTGTCTATTGGTTGTCAACTGCACAGTGCTTTATATTGCAAACTTATCTTCCACCACTCATAGAAAATGAATCACCCTTTGGCATGATTGCCCAATGCTTAATCATACCATATATAACAGTTAGAGCGAATATTTCAAAGGCGCCCAATCCTCAGTGGAGCACTAACGTACGTAAATATTGTTGTGCTGAAGCTAGTTTATTTATTTGTTTGTGTCTGCGCGCGTGAGAGCGAGCGAGGATTGTCGGCGCTGTCAGCCAGCAGCCAAGGCGTGCCTCAATAGCCTGTCTCGTGGAGCCCATTTTCCCCAGGAAGCACTGTGACTCAGTTGTGGTTGACTGTGGAGATCTCTACATGTTACAGCCCTGCGAGTGGCATGTTTTTCTAGTTCACTTCGAGGTCCTCTTCTGTCCTGAAGTATCCTCCTCTCCCCCGTCCAACAGACGAGATGGCTAATATTTCAGTCAGCGCACAAGCAAACGTTACACCCTGTGTGTACAGTCTTGTTGGAAAACGGTCCCTAGCGATAGAAGCCTATCTTTCGCAGACAGGAGAGCTTGTGCGATCTCGCCGGTTTTATGTTTCTATAGAGCGAAGCTGCATTTCATGACTCATTCACTCAGACAAGACCTTGGAATAATAAAAGTGCGAAAGGGCAACTCACATGAGTCTCGAAGTGAAACCTCACAATGCTTGGAAAATGGTCAAAGGGAAAAAGAAAAGGGGTAATTTCGTAGAGAATCAATATATTTGTCTTTTCGACACCAATGGATAATGGACCCCAGATCTGCTGGGTGTATGCTGTGGTTTATTGCCGTCTGTAGATTTTATTATTTTTCCCCAGAATTCTTGGGTGATATGGGTAATGCTGTGACCTAATTCAGATGGGGAACCACCCACAGGAAATCCCCCTGAATGTTGCTGAGGTAATCAGGGTCTCGGAGATCTGATTTGTGGGTCATCAGAGCTGTGCGATATGACGTTGCAGTGTGATCCCTCTTAGTTTCAATGACCCAGAACAACACCTCTCGGAAATGTCTCTTTGTATCGCGTGTCAGAAAAAACACCGTTTCCTTTGAGTTTGGGTTACCTTGGGAACCGCTCTTTCCACAACTACCTCTCCACCCCGCGCACAGGAAAACACACTCGCAAAAAATACGCTCATCAAAAGACAGGGAAGCTGTCACAGGAAACGGCATGTTTAATGCAGCGAACACATTTACATGAGAAACTTCTCCTGTGCAGGAACACGATTGATCGTGGTTCAACAAAAACACAAGGTAGCTGCGTTATTGCAACTCACACAGAATCTACCGCATTATTTTGTTCACTAAGCAGGGTAAAAACCTTTGAAGAGCAGGAAAACTGTGCCTCGATATTTTGGCCACACTTGAATTCTGAACTCCTTGACTGAGTCAAAAACACCAGCTCTTTCTCCATCATTTACAAAATGGGTGTCATTTGTGTCCCTCATATTCATATTCTAAAATGTAAAATGGTAATTCCCATCTAAAAAATTATATTTGGTTGAAAACAAAATACTTAGAAACTACAATTTTGTTGTGAAATGAAAGTGTCATCCCTGTTATCTTTCTGATCCAGTCCCAACATTTATTAAAATCCATTTTTATTAAGAAAATCAATTTTTTTTATTAAAGATAATGAACATAAGGATCACACACATGCACTTAACAATTAAGGATATTATTTGTATTACTTATTTGAGAGAATATTTATCTTTCTAGGACAAGACACACATTTCATGAAATGTCTCTTCCATTACTTCAGGATTACATCTGTGCCTACCCACTTTTTCTGCCGCATTGGTTCCAAAAGTATTTTTCCCTCTCATTTTTCCTGTACAAATTTTAAAAAAGTCTTTATTAAGAAATTTTTAACCCAATGAACCAAACCATCCAGCTAAGCGGTGGATCGCATTACACAAAAAAGTAAGACTGTGTACTTAATGGCTTTAACACATGGAAGAGCTACAATCTCATGAAGCATTGTGAGTGATATAAAATAAAATGGAGAAATAATAATAAAAAAAAGTTAAAGTAAATATGCATACATGTATATAGTTACATGTATAACTCTTACGTATATCTAAAGATAAGGTCTTCCAAAGACTCTGAGCCGTGAAACTAAAAACTCTACATCCCATGGTAATTAAACGTACAGATGTTACAACTAAAGTCACAGAAGCAGAAGACCTGAGAGATCGAGTAGGTGAATACACATGAGGTTCATGCCAATATGAAGGTGCCAGATTGTGTAGAGACACCCAAAAGTGATAGTCGAAGAAAGAGATAATCGAAGACGATTATCCAGGAGGAGAAGTCCACTTCCAAAACAAAGATTCACATATAATGCACTCACCCCTTTGTCATCCAAGATGTTCATGTCTTTCTTTCTTCAATCATAAAGAAATTATGTTTTTTAAGGAAAAAATTATTTTATTATAAATGTGGCTTCAAACGATCCCAAATGCAGTTGTAAATGATCCCAGCCAAGGAAGAAGGGTCTTATCTAGCGAAACGATCGGTTATTTTCATTTAAAAAATACAATTTAAATACTTTTTATTTTCAGACACTCATCTCGCTCTCCCTGAACTCTGTATTCTGGCTCAAGACAGTTAGGGTATGTCGGAAAACTCCAATCATATTTTCTTCCTCAACTTCAAAATCATTTCAAAATCATCCTACATCATTGCAGAAGCACCGACCCAGTCTTTGCAAAGTGAACATGCAAAGAAGATCAAACACCCTGAACAAAAAAGGTAAAAGAGTGATATAGGAGATATTTTGAAGTTGAGGGAGAACACGAGATGGGAGTTTTTTGACATACCCTAACTGTCATGAACCGGAAGAAAACAGTCCAGGCAGAGTAAGACAAGACAGGCGTTTGACATTAAAATGTATATAAATTTTATTATTTTTATGAAAATAACAACCGCATTTGGGATCGTTTGAAGCCGTATTTAAACTGTATTTTGGAAGTTCAAAATCGGGACACCATATCAGTCCATTACATGAAGAAAAATGCTGAAATGTTTTCCTCAAAAAACATAATTTCTATACGACTGAAGACATGAACATTGTGGATGACAAGGGGGTGAGTACATTATATGTAAATCTTTGATTTGGAAGTCGACTTCTCCTTTAATGTTATGCAAATTATATTAATTGTGAGTTATATTATTTATGAGTTATATTATTTACATGTAGCTCATAACAAGTGCTGTCAAGGATGACACCCAGACTCTTAACCTAAAAAGAACGAGAAACGACAGAATTATCAGTAGTTTGCGCAAAACTTTTACAATTTAGCAGTTTTAATTTAGTACCTATTAATGAAATTCCAGTCTTCTCACTATTAACCTTGAGGAAATGCAAACCATAATTTAATTTCAGATTAAACAAAGCAAAAGAGAAGGCGGCCATAAAGCTGGGTGTCGTAAGCATAGAGATTAAAATTTGTACCAAATTTACAGAAGATTTTTCCTAAAGGCAATAGATAAATAATAAACTGAAGAGGGCTCAAAACTGTGCCCGGAGGCACGCCACTTGTAATCTAAGATATCCATGATCTGAAACTTTTCATTTGAACAGAGTCTGAACCTGATTTGAGTAGTACAGGGATTAAAGGGAAAGTTCACCCAAAAATTATCTTGACCGAACATCTTTCGTAACTTTAGTGAGGATTAATCTATATTTTATTTGTGAAAAGAAAACTTTTGTTTTTAAACTTCTGATTTAAATTTCTGTACCTGTAAATTGTTCAGTTTTATTTATTTATGCTATTGCTCATTTATTTGCTTGTTCTAATTTTATTACTGACTGTTTACTTGTTTTTAACAATTTAATGTTTGAAATTTATATTAGTCTAGTTGTTTTTGCTGTGGTATTTTTTGTTTAAACCATAGGCAAAAGATCCTCTTAGGCCTAAGTGTTCTGTAGGCTGCTGATTTTTGCAGCTGCAACAGAAAGCTTTTTTATGTTTTTGGAATCGAAACTAGGAATCGTTAAGAATTGGAATCGATAAAATTTAAACGATACCCAACCCTACTCATATTTTCAACCGAAAAAATTTAAAAAATAAGTTGAAAAAATGCAAGCTGATAGCTTCAACAAAAGCATATGCCACTGATTAACAACCTCGCAGTTCACGGTAAGTCTGTCTTTAACAATTTATAAGTTATCGTTATATAAATCATTTCCCGATAGAGAAAATGGATGGGATTTTTACTTCAGGAACCCGACTGTTGCACTCTATTTCACATGCATAGAGGCATTTTCTTTTAAATTCATGCAGTTTTAGCAGAAACCTATACAGCATTGAGGAAGCTAATGATCTGTGTGATGGTTTGGTTTTTGACTGTCCACTCCTGTGGTGGATGAGTTCAGAATTCCTCCAGTCCTTTACCTCATTATAAATTAGCCTTTGGATTTTGTGAGCGCACATCATTTAGCCTGTGAATTGTCCTCATGGGATGCATAAATGTTCCCACAGCAGACTCAAATCTTGATTTATTGTTTTGATTTCTTTTCTGTGTGACTAAGTGTCAATCCATGTCAATCCAACTGCACAAACTAAAAAAGAAGTTTTTGTTTCAGTTCAATGGACACTATGATGTATGATTTAAGCTAGAAACCTTCATTAAGCAAATGAACGGTTTATCCCAAAATCACAAAAACGACATTAGGATCAATCTATCACTCAGGATCAATGTGTTCATTTACACATCCAGCAGCTCATATGCTTTCTGGTAATTCCCATCGCACTGTTTGACGATCTCTTCCAGCATATCTTGCTCGTAGTACGGAAACCTGTTTTGGAGTTTCATCAGGGTCCATGTATGGTCACCATCTAGGAAAGAAAACCACAAATTGTAAATACAAAGTAGTTTAACTGATATCTCAATAGCTGAATCACTGTACGTTAGCATTTCCATGCACAAAATGCGAGTGTGAGGCTGCCAAACATTTATGAGCATCATGGTCACTTGTTCCTAGAGGCTTCAGATCCTGAATCCCTCACACATCCTTCTAATAATGCGCAGCTATGCAGGGCTGCAGCGCATGATTGACCTCCCTGCTGGTTCATCTGGTTCATGGAGCAGGACAGACAGGGTGGGAGAGCTCGTCTCCACCGCAGTGCTTCTGCCAGCCTGTTCCGCAAACAACGGCATCTTGATCCCACACTAAACCACACACTAATGGACAAAACTAGCACTATGGCAGACAGATGTCCCATGCATACGATCCCAGGAATGCCGGATAGATTGTAAGGCCGTCACTGGACATAAAAACCAACGGAACATAAATTAAATTAGGCAAGTGGTGAAAGGATACCAGAATACTTATGAGAATAATTGGAAGGGACAGAATAAGTGTTTGTTCAAGGTATATGTTTTATTGGTAAACCATATGTGTTTCTAGGGGCTCGAACCAACAACCTTGACATGGCTAGTGCTATGCTTTAGCGGTTGAGCTACAGGAACATAATTGAAGATGAAGTGGGCATTTTTTATCATAGTTTAACGTGTAGAGCCAACTATAAGTAATCCATTCACTGGTTGATTTACGGGTGGAGTTGTTCGGAAAATGGAAGTCATTATTTTCGCAGTTACATTCAGTGATGTTAGTGGAGCAGAAATTACTCACTTCACCTTTAAGAATATAAAGCATGAATCCGGTATAAACATTTTAGACACTACAGGCCAATCATTTTAGGCAGTGATCAATTTTGAGATCTTGAGATATTTCGCTTTCATAACTGGACTTCCATCAGACTAATGGAAAGAAAACATGCAAAATACATGTTTGAAAAAATGTCTTTTTTTCACGACTGCTGTGAGTATTTTCTGATTTATGGAGTAATAAAAAGAGGTATCCAGAATCCCCTCTGTAAAGCTTTAATATGTCAACAAAATGATTTTGAACCTTTATCCAATATTCAGATTTCTGTTAAGAAAATGTATGCAAATAATTGCATATATCCTAAAATGCCTCAGTGCATATTTCAAAATTATTTGTAATGAAAAACAATTGTCTTAATTTACTGTGATTAATTAAATGGGGAAAGTTTGGTGATGTCTATTAGTTAATGTTTGCACTATTTTCCCGTAGTGTCTTGCCTTAAAGAATTAGTTTATTTTCAGAATAAAATTTCCTGATAATTTACTCACCCCAAGTCATACAAGATGTTTATGTCTTTCCTTCTTCAGTCAAAAAGAAATACGTTTATTCCAGGATTTTTCTCCATATAGTGGACTTCAATGGTGGCCAACGGGTTGAAGGTCCAAATTGCAGTTTCAGTGCAGCTTCAAAGGGCTCTAAACGATCCCAGTCGAGGAATAAGGGTCTTATCTAGGCAAAACGACTGGTCATTTTCAAACAAAAATTACAAATTTACAGTTGAAGTCAAAAGTTTACATACACCTTGCAGAATCAGCAAAATGTTAATTATTTTACCAAAATAAAAGGGATCATACAAAATGCATGTTATTGTTTATTTAGTACTGACCTGAATAAGATATTTCACATGAAAGATGTTTACATATAGTCCACAAGAGAAAATACTAGCTGAATTTATAAAAATGACCCCGTTCAAAAGTTTACATATTCATTCTTAATACTGTTAATACTGTTACCTAAAATGATCCCCAGCTGTGTTTTTTTGTTCAGTGATAGTTGTTCATGAGTCCCTTGTTTGTTCTGAACAGTTAAACTGCCTGCTGTTCTTCAGAAAAATCCTTCAGGTCCCACAAATTCTTTGTTTTTTCAGCATTTTTGTCTATTTGAACCCTTTCCAACAATGATTGTATGATTATGATTTTGAGATTTTCACATGGAGGACAACTGGGGGACTCATATGCAACTATTACAGAAGTAAAAGAAAGAAAAACGATGCATTAAGAGCCGGGGGATAAAAACTTTTGAATTTTGAGTACATTTTATTTATTTTGTCTTATTTATTTATCTTCTGTAGCTTCTGAATGGCAGTACTAAATGAAAATAATATGATATGTAGGCAAAATAAGAAAAATGTACACATTTTCATTCTGTTCAAAAGTTTTCACCCCGGGTCTTAATGCATCGCTTTTCCTTCTGGAGCATCAGTGAGTGTTTGAACCTTCTGTAATAGTTGCATATGAGTCCCTCAGTTGTCCTCAGTGTGAATAGATGGATCTCAAAATCAAACAGTCATTGTTGGAAGGGGTTCAAATACACAAAAATGCTGAAAAACCATAGAATATGGTGGACCTGAAGGATTTTTCTGAAGAACAACAGGCAGTTTAACTGTTCAGGACAAACAAGGGACTCATGAACAACTATCACTAAACAAAAAAACACATCTGTGGATCATTCAGGTAACAACACAGTATTAAGAATCAAACGTATGTAAACTTTTGAACAGGGACATTTTTTTTTTAATTCAAGTGTTATTTTCTCTTGTGACCCGGATCCCAGTCTCTGTGGCGTCCTAATGGCCGCAGATTCCAATGTGTGTGCCGATTTTCAAGAGTTTTTGAGCACATTAAGGCCCCCAAAACCCCCCGAACGATTGAAAAAAAAAATATATATATAAATAAAGCGGTTTCTTTTACCTTATTCAGGTCTGTACTACATAAAAAAACAGCTCGCATTTTGTATGAACTTATTTTTCATAAATTTATTAAAATTGTTTACATTTTGTAAGTTGGCCTCTACTGTATACACTTTTGACCGCAAATGCTCATCTTAAACTAGCTCTGCGTTGTGTGTCTTCGACTTCAGAAGTTACGTCACACGTGGTTAGTTCTTCATCAGTGTACTTTGGTTCAAAATGTAGGGTAGGGCGAAAAACTCCATCTCATTTTCTCCTCCAACTTCAAAATTGCCTAAAATCATTGTTTTACCTTTTTTTTTTTTTTTTTGTAAAGGGTCTTTTACTTTTAAGGTGTTCGCTTTGTAAACACTGGGTCGGTACTTCCGCCTACGTCATG